>JAKSZP010019145.1:0-33990 GCA_022478985.1 Massospora cicadina
ATTATCATCTGAATCTAACCACCGCCAAGGTGCAAAGATTTTACTCGAGGATGATAGGGTAAACATTAGCCAATCATTACCATCCAAGTCCAATTACCGCTGAAATACCCAATCATTACCATCTGAGTCAGACCACCGCCATGGTGAAGAGATTTTACTCGCAGGTGATTGGATATGATTCATCAAAACATTACCGCACGGGTCAGTTTTACCTCTAAAAAATTTCATCTTCAATCTGATAGGCCAAAAGCATATATCCCTAATTTAGAAGACAGAGCTTTGCATTCTTTTGCCTCAAATATTGATGGTTTCGAAATTTGAACTAGTTTAAATAGGAAAAGCTAGTATCAACAAAGGGACCTTTTCTGGTTTTGCCCTGCCTGTTTAATAAAAAACATAAAAAACCAAAATAAGTATTATTTTATACTTTTAATAAAAAGTAAAATATCTTGCTTTAATATATTATTTGTGGCGTCCATTGGCAGATCCCACAAGGGTGGGGGAGAATTTTTTTAAGAATATGATAGTGCCCAAAAACTTCTCAATTGCTTTTGGATCATTGGGTTTGGCCATTTGTGGATGGCGTCCAGCTTGCTAGGAGGAATGGCATATCCACGATTTAAGATGAGATTTCCCCAGGAAGGTAACTTCCTCCCAATAAAAATCACATTTTGAAGTCTTAACAAACTGTCCCGCCTTATCAAAGATGGCCACTACCGCCTCCAAGTCCTTCATATGTTGTTTGGGATTAAGGGAGTGTACCTAAATATCTGTGGTATATGCAACCGCGCAGGTGAACTGAAGATCACCCAGTACACTATTGATCATCCTTTGGAATGTGGCTGGCACATTCTTTAGCCCAAAAGGCCTTACTCAACATTGAAATATTCCCGTTTTGTTCAGATTGCAGTAAGCCATTCCTGACCTTCCATCACCTGAATCTGATTGAAGGCATTAACAGATTGATTTTTGAGAACACACATGATTTGGCAATTGCTTGGCCGCTTGTCTGTTCCAAAGTCAGTGGTTAGAGCTTGTGGACCGTAATTTTGTTAAGGTGGCTGTAATCCACACAGGGGCAAAGGGAACCATCAGACTTATTGCCAAAAACAATGGGAGAGGCAACAGGGGATGTCTATATGAACAGCCAACCCTTATGAAGCATGTCATCTAACCATGCATTAATGGCAGCCTCCTCCTCCGCTAAATGCGGGTAAAGTGGGCATTTATGTTCACCACTTGCACCACTGTCCAAAAAACCAATTCAAATTCCATATGTGGGGAAGATGGTCCACCTTCTCAAAATCAAAAATATTTTAATAATTCACCAACGCTTTTGGAAAATCTGATGTGAGGCCCACGGGAGAAACAAGGGAAGTACTGATCCATGACCTTGAGTTTTAGTAAGGGTATCCAGTAAGGGAAACTCGCCCTTCATCTGACCATTAGAAGATGACAGCATATTAGACTCAAAGTGAATCCTTACATTCTGCCAACATCACCCGCCCACACCCAATTTTACCAGGAACATGAGTATATGCAATACTGAGAAATGATCACAAAAACTAAAATGGTGAACTGAGAAGGGTACTGGGCGCCATACTTTATATGATGGCTGGTAGGCTGAAGAAGCGACTATCACTGCAAGGCTCACGTCCAGGTCAAGATCAAGCTGGTGGGCCAACTCTAGGGTCATAAAGTTACCCGCTGCTCCAGTGTCAACCAAGGCCTCAAAGGAAACCAGGTGTGCTCCAATACTAATTTTCATTAGCAATAAAAAGTAGGTGGAATTTTGTTTATTGGTGGATATGGTCATTTCTGCAGACACTGAAGAGATTGCAAAGCCAGGTGAACCCAAGCACATTGGCCCAGGTGCATGGGTAGCGTCAGGACCCAGGACCAATATGGATACTGATACAGCATCAGGAACAGAACCCAAGGCCAAGTTGGCAAATCCAATCATGAAGGACCCACTTTGAGGGTGGACCAAGGGGAAAGTAGAAGTTAATGGAACAAGTTGATTATGAAGGAATTCCTCCAAAGCCATCTGGAAAATGTTTATAAAATTGGCAATTGATTAAACAATCCTCCAGAGGCAGGCTACCAATTGAACATTCATAAGGAAGAGGGTAACCACTGTGGTGCCCATCCCAAAAAGGAGGGTGAAAATGGCTGGAAGTAATGTACAGTCAATTATGTCAGGTCAACGGCAGATAAAGTTTAGACAGGCCTGCCAGTCGGGATGCAGAAGCACCTAAAAGGCGAGCCATAATGCCAGGGGCATTGCTATGCAAATGACATTTAGTAGTGTTGTGATAAGTGTATTAATAAAGTGCTACGGGCTGCAAATATACATGACAACCTGGCGATAAATCAAGTTATTACAACCCAGGGCCAATGGGCCATGGAGTAAGGAGTTGCAAGCTTGTGGAAGATTCCCAAACATCTTTGACATGATGGACCCAAATGACTATGGCGAGGACCAAAGCTAATAATAAGACTGAGATAACCCAGTCAATATGAGGTCCACATGGTTACATTGCAAATGTCACTGGGATTTGGCAAAGGAAATGTCAAACTTAATTTTAAATAAAATCGAGCACAGGAAGATTTTAAATTTTTTTAAAATAAGAGATATTGACCGTCAATCTCCTCATTGTGCTATGACTGCTTAAATAGACAATCGATTAAAAAAAGTTTAGAAAAGCATAGGACTGGGGCCCTCAGGATTTGAACTAACCTGACAAACTTCAAGCTAGGGGGGAAAGGAGAATGAACTTAATTAGAACTGACATCAAAAGAGTTGTCAGTAGGCAGAGTCGCTGTTGATTTGACCTCAGATGCCCAGGTTGCAGTTTTACCACGTTTTTGATGGTTAGTGTGAAGGCGTCTTGCCCAACGGGCAATAGGAACCTCCCAAGGCCACCCCTCATAGGGGCGGTCCCAAGAGTTCAGGAATTGGTTTGGGGTATTCAACCTGCCTGCACTCGGTCACTTGCCATCCATTCAGCCAAGCGAAATTCATTGAGTGAGGATACTGATATTAGAGGAGAGGGTTTGAGCTGGTGGCAACTTTCAACAATGACCCAACGTCATTGGCGAGTTCTGCCAAAGATTCAACATTAGGCACATTCATCTTAGAAGGTACAATCCCGTCAGTCTTTGTTCCCAAAGTTTCTGAGGCAGGTTTCATATTGGCAACAACATTTTCCAATGATCTGATGCCATTGGCAAATTTTGCAAGGATTCAACATTGGACACGTTTTTTAGAAGGTATACATCCATCAGGCTTTATTACCTATGTTTTTTAGGAAGGTTCAAACTGACAACAACATCCTCCAATGACCCAATATGCTGGCGAGTGTTGCCATGGATTTGACACTTAATACTCCATTTAATGAATGTGCTCTCCCATTGAGCTTTGTTGTCGAGGGTTTAAGGCTTTCAGATCTCAATTTCATGGGTTTGTTACCATTAACTTCATTAGGACCTTTTTGCCCTATGTGGGTTCAGATTTTCAAATATTTCAGCGCAAATTCCTTCAATTCGCCATACTAATTTGGCAGAAGAAATTGTGGGGACAGGTGGTGGAATCTTTAATAGTAGCTCTTACCCATTGTTCGTCTAAGACATATGCAATATTGCCCTTTGAGACAAGAGAGACAGCTGCCCTTCTCAGATCCTTTTTTTTTTAGGAAACAGGACCACCACCCAGTCTAAGAAGAGAGGGAGCTCCCCTGACTTACACATTAGTCGCCAGTACTCAGAATTGTAGCCAGCAAAAATCATCATTGCTCGCTCTCATATTAGAAACCTCAGATTTTCGCTGGAAAATCCCAAAATGACCAGACAATTAAAATCTGGTGTCAAACTGGTATTTCGCTGTAACCCAAAATATTAATGATTAATTGATTGCATCCTTAGCTTTAGTCACCAGTGTTATTCTTTAAATAAAAATAAATCTATTGGGTATTATCCCCAATACTTTGAAAAAACTTAACCCACCTGGATGGGGAGTTTCAATCGGCTGTTACTTATTTAACTAAGGCAAGCCAAACAGGGGATGGACAATACTGAAACTGAAACTCCAAAACTAAACCAAGTAAAAAATAAAACATTAATTGACCTCCATTTTTGGGCAGCGAGACACAAAAAGAAATGAGAAAATTACCTACCAGATGGCATAACAGTGAGTTGCTTATCCCATCATGGCGAAGGGGGAGGGGATCAGGTGGGTCATCATCAGGCTCAGCATTGTATAGGAGGATCAATGCTGAGAGCAAGGGTGCTGGGGCATCTACAGGATGAGCTTTAATGTGGAGTAGATAGTTGTTGATATCAACAATTTGGGCCTGGATTAAAGCCTCTATGAGTTTGGCAACGTGGTGTTCAGCCTGGATTCAGGTTTCAAGAAGTTGTTCTAATTTTGCAGTATTTGCTCTTGTGATGCGTGTGGATGGAGGAAAATCTGCCAGTTCAGCGACCTTCTTGACAGCAGTGGTGTCAGTTTTGCAGAGGCGTTGGACCTCCTCTTTTGCAGTAGGAGGAGAATCAAGGGGGAACAAGGGGGTGCAGCCCATTTTTAAATTCTGCAACAGATTTTTCACACAGTATGCAAAAACACGAATTATTGGTTGCAGCCACCGTGATCATGGTAAGGTTGTGTTCACTTTAGAAAAAAGTTTTGGGTTTATGTACAAATCAGTTGGTCAAGGGCTGGGGTATCAAAGTCTGAATTCAAATAAGGTGTTAAATCGATTGGATAACTCAGTAGTGGGACAATTTCACCTGTTTTGGTCAGTTCCTCTAAAAATTTCCAGGTATTCTGGTTGATTCAGAAAGATATGTTGGAAGGTGATTTTGGTTTAGTATGTTTTGGGGCAGGAGATTTTCTGGATTGAACAATAGTCTAAGGCTGCACCCAATTGGTTGGCATGGGTGTGCATTGGCCAGCTTGGGTTTGAGGTGTTAGATTTTGCTTCTGATTCAAGTGCATGGCCTGTGGGGTGGGGGCAGCCAAAATCCCCACTCAAACGCTGTTGGTGTGGCCTCATGGGTGATGTAGGCCATGTTCGCAGGGTGTAATTTATATTGACATACCTTTTTGGTGTGGTCCAATTCAGTGCAGAGGGGGAAAATTGTGTGACAGTTGTTGGTGCGGGCCCAAAAGAAATGGTCAGGTGTGGATGAGATATAGGCACGCGGTGGGATGTGCTGGGGCATGTTCAACTGGTGGGGGGTAATGATGGCCCAAGCCTTCAATTGGCAATTATAACATTAAACATAATATCATACTAAACGATTAATTGGCAATCACACCCAACTAATTGAACCCCTTATTCTGATATTATGGGAGGAAATCATTCTGGTTAGAATCTCTACACCCACCTTTGGAGGTTGCTCAGTAAGACCTGTGGTTGCCCCTAATGCAACCTTCTGGTTTGTTGCAGGGGCCTTTGATATGTTGTTTAAACAGATTGCCCCTCAATCAATCCTTTTGGAACCCCTCATAAAGTTATTTAGAGCAGCGGATTCTAAGGCATTCTTTACCATCAACTGGGCACTGTCAGGTCCTCTCAAAATATACCGTCTTCTCCAAATTAGCTGCATCTCTGACATCTCCTGCCCAGATCTTTTTCCCTAGCCCTTCTCAATTTCTTTGGCAGGCTGGTCCCTAGATATGCCTTTGATTTGAAGGGTAATGGCTAGACAAACATCTGCTTGGAGGGTCTGGGGTTGTTTGATCACTTGGCCTTGCAAGACCATAAGTGGAACCACAGTTAGATGAATGAGGAGAAGGATTTTTTTAGTATTAGGTTTTGGGTTCCTCACCAACTCTGTGAGTAAGCAATCTCTTCCCATAATGATCCCCAGCAATGGGGAACCCAAGGAATAAGAAATGCCTCGATTTTTTAAATTGGTCAATCAAATGGTCAGGTATCTTTTGGGATATTACAGCTTGAATAAGAAAATTTCATGATGTGTGCTTAGGCGAAGTCTGATTGATAAGGTAAGAATGATTTCCATATCCTTCAGAAGGCAGGAAGCCTATGGACCTCAGTATCAGTCAACTTTATAATTGAGCTTCCCAGCTCCAATAGGTTCAAAGCAATTACTGTGGTTGCGGACCTCTAAACTAAATTTTCCCTTTATGTCACATGCCTTTCAGTGATCTCCTCTGACAAAATGGCCAGGCTCTTTGTCCAATTGTGTTTTCATATTCAAACTCCCTCAAGGGGTGGTAAGTAAATGAGGGCCTCATCTCAAAGCCCAGCTTTGGTCCACATTTCTAGCCATCCTAAAGATTAAGCCATGCAGTTCCACCACATAACACCCCATTTTAGTGGACAGATGAGGGTTAATCAGATCCTCAAGCAGTACCTTCTCTGTTATGCCTCTGCCACTCAAGTTACTTGGGCTGATGAAATTCTCCTGATGCAAATTGTATAAAATAACGCCATCTGCTCAGCCACCAGTTTTTCTACCTTTAAAGCTACTGTGTGTACAATGCCTCATTTCAAGTTGACTCTTTCCTTCGCCCAGAAGTGCGAGCTGCTAAGAGCATCTGCAAGAAATCTGTAGTATCCAATTTTTGATGTAGGAGCACTTGACTAAAACAATTAATGATTTTAATTGGTTTGCAGATTGCAAGCGTCTTCCTGCCAACAAAAGCAAGGTGGTTCCTTAGTCATGTTGGATATGCAACATCTGGATATAAAGGTTCTCTCAAGGAATAATTGCAAGTAAATGCTCTGGACCCATTGTGGTGGAGGCTGATTTTGAAATGGGGGTTTATTATTGACCCTTCAAGTTCAATAGAAGCAGCATCCCATCTTCCATATTTCTAGTTGTCCCCTTTCAATGAGAAAGGGCCTGCCGCGCCCAAGACAATCCTTTAAATGATTCAAGGAGGCCAAAGTTGACGCATTCTTGACATAAAATAAATATCACCATTCAGTGCAGTACTTAGTTTTCTGGATGGTATTCCTTTTCTATGAGAATATTTGTTTAAGTGCCTGCAATTGCACCTGTTGCAATTTTTTCTGACCAGCCATTTCATTTTTTTTTTTTTTTTATCTACTGTATCTTTCATTTATTTATATGAGATGAAGGGTTTGATCCCTCAGGCTCTAATGCCAATGTAAATCTGTAGAATTAGGTTACTATGGAGTATCTTGCCACCACGCCTATGTTTTTATATCTATTAATTAATTTTTAGGATTAAATTACTACTGTTTCTCTTGCCCTGGCCCCTGACTTAGTTTATACCAAGGTTCAATTGCTTCCTATCCTAGCGGCAATATACCTCAAATCACATATTATCAATTTACTAGGCATTACAGCCATGTGAACTAAATCTCTTTTTATTATAACTTCTCCCTTGCCCCCAAGCTGCATAAAACTGTCACTAAGATATAATCCTGATATATAGTCAAAGGTTTCTACCATTTTCATAATATTTATTCACTGTCAATGCACTTGAGTATAGTTTATAATGTTAGGAGTCACAATTTTAAAGGTTTTGTTTTGTTACCTAATCAATCATATCTGCAGAAATACAATCTTGTACAATATAATATCTATTATTTTACTTTAGGGCCACTGTCTTCATAAAGTTTCCTTATATTATAAAAGTGTCTTCATAGCTGTGCAGTTGTAAATTTCCAATGAAGCGCCAATTACAACAGTGACCATTGCTGCAAGTTGGTGGAGGCTTTCTACATAACACACCCCATAACCCTTCACCCTCCCAGGAAGGTTACTATCCTCCTGGCCATATAGTTGCCTAAGACGCACAAGAACTTTGCTCTCATGCAGATTCCTGGAGTAGTGCTCCCCCTGTCCAAAAATGGAAGGATATTGTAAGCCAATGGAGCACCCCTTGCATCTCAATAGGGAGTTGTACCCCTTCAGAACCAAGAAGAGGGCCTAAATTTCTGCTCACCCCTCACTAATCAGGGTGATATAGCTCGTGTGGTAGATGAGAGGTGGGTGACAGCCTACCCTGAAGGGTTTCCCTGTATCCCTCTTCTCATCACCAAGGAGTTGGTGGAGAAGATCAAGGGGTGTTAGAGGATGGTGGTGACTAAAAGCCATTGACAACAGGAAGGTTGCAGCTTCCCACCTGGCTCTAAGGCATCCCTTCTAGTCTGGGCCTTATTAATAAGAGTAAATTCAAGATTGAACAAAATCTGATTATTTAAATTGACCTCAGAATTAAATATCTGTCCAAACTCTCACCTCCAGTAAATCCAAGCCTTCCCCAACAGGTTTGGGTGTGCTAACCACATTCAATTTAAAATTGGACCCCTATCTTCCTTGGCCATGGGCGCTCCCCAATAGCCATTGGATAAATCATCACTGGGTCATTAAGTGGGATCATGCCTCTAAAATTTTGGTGAAATTTTTTGATACCAATCTGATTAGTCAGGTTGACTATAAGTTAATGTCAAAAATGGTCTAGTATGTTGATCTGCAAAAGTCAAATGTGATTATTTACTTAGGTATCAATGAACTCTCCTCTTATTCCCCATCTATTGAGCTTAAAGTCAGAAGTCCCCAACAGGCTCTGCTGCCGCTCCATTTTCCCCCTACTTTCCCTTTAGTTATTAGAATAAAATTTTCTGATCTTCCTGTTATAAATAATTTAAGAAATTTTGGTCTTAATTCCAAGCTATTTGATCCAAGTTTGGAATTACAAGTTGGCTGTTGGCATTTTCCTTCTCACCTTGCATCAAACCTTATAGATGGCTGTACTGGTGGTATCCTGGCTGTTGTTAGTGGTAACTCATCAAAATGGCAGTGCAGCTATATTTATATCAGCAAGCTCTATTGTAAAGGGACCAGAAAGCCCAATAGCTTGGGGTTAGGGTGATTTTATTATAGGAGGGGCAGCGGCCAACCAACCATACAGCAAAAGTGTGACCCAGGACTGCTACTTTGCCCATAGGTAGCGTTTGGTGAAAATTCCCTTTCTTTGTTTGAAAGGAGTGCAGTGGCCTGTCCTTACTGATGGCTGCGGCAGGGCACTTACAGATTATAGATCCTGTTTGACTTAAAACATAGATCATAACTAAATTTAAGTAGAAAGGTATTTAAAACTGTAAGCTAAAAACTTATTATGATTGTATTTATAAAAAATACAAATACAAGTGGGTAAGCCTTAGTAGCAGTGTATAAATTACTGTATTATCATATACACCTAATTGAGTAGTTTTTAGAGAAATTTAAACTATATCTCAGTTTAGTTGATTTTAGGATTATTAGCTTAGTATAAATAAAACTTATAAACTTAGAACATATTGCTAAAAGAATAGTAACAAGTCTTAAAAACAATTAGTTGATAAGTATAATGAAATTTCAAAGTGGATGCAATTTTTCTAAAAGTTATTCAACTCTTCAAAATAAAGTTTTTTTGAATATAGTATATGTAAGCCCTAAGGAGCAACCTTTACAACTAAACAAGAAGAGTTTCCCTAAAACCCAAGAAGGGGCCAAAAAAGGCAGCTTCCCCTCTCACCAACAAGGGCAATTTAGCCCATGTTGTGGATGAGTGGTGGTTTACAGCCTATATCTTGAAAAATTTTCCCCTGTCTATCCTTCCCACCACCAAGGAGTTGGTGGAAATTATCCAGGTATTTCATAAGGAAGTGATAGTAGCCAGAGGTCACTGCCAGCAGGTGAATTGCCACCCCATCCAATACCAAAGTATTTTAGATTGAGGGACAAGTTCTATTTAAGGGTGTATCAATTCTGAATGTAATCAAATTTTCTGATCAAATTTGAGTTTAGAAACCCCCAGCCCAACTTTATACTTATCACTGGAATAGGTGAGCCTATACCCAGTAGGTTTAGGAATGTCAAACCATCTGATTCAAAAATGGGATTGGTACTACCTTCCCCATCTGTGGGTGCAACCTGCCAGTATGCCAAACAGATCATTGCTATCCAGAAAGTCAGGATCAATTCAAAAATAACTTTATAAAATTTTGATAGTGATTTGACCTATCAGGCCAGACTTAATTGGTATTGAGAAGTTGTGGTGTATCAAACTGCCAAAAGTGTACTATGAGGGATTCTCTGACCTCAATAAATGCCCTCTTATTCACCACCCAAATGACTCTTAAGACAGCAGTCACCAGCAGGTTCCGCTATCATTCTATTATCTTGTTCTATTCTAATAGGTAATCACCTCAAAAGAAGGACCTTTAGATGTTAAAAACTTGTATGTAAACTGTGATATTTTCTAGTTGTCATGTTCCCCAGTCTTTTGCAATGACTTGGCCATAGTATAATCATTACCATTCTATTTCTATCCTTGCTTGGGTTGGGGAATTGGTGTGGGTCCCATCTTGGATTGTTCTCTATTATATTCTTTGAAGCATCACAATCTTACTTTACTCTTTGAGGTACTCACATCATCAATTGTTAAGTCATGAGCTCATCCCATAAGATTCACTCCATCTGCTGCATAGATTCTCCCTCAGTTCAGTCTGCGCCTGTGAAGGCTGCCTCTCTTGGATCCTCTGCACATCTACCACTATTGCTTGTCCCCTAGTAGGGTTATTAGTAACTCCCATTGTAAATTGTCAGCCTGAAATTCTTCCCATCTCTAGTAAATATAAAGTACTGTAGTGGCTACATCTTTGTTATTCTGGCTTATATTTTGGATGTCTATGCATCTAAAATGGCAGGCTAGCTCTAGTTTTATCAGCCACTTTCATAACAGTATAGCTATCTAGATAATTATAGATTAGCAGAATCAACCTAACAAATGATTATAGTTTGTTACATCTCTCAGCATTTTTAATTGCTAAAGGCTGGATTTGAGCTATAGAAGGTTGTTATAATGAGCAATGCAACAATTTTAAAATATAATAACAATTTTAACATGTTACTTGAAAACTAAATCTGAGATTTTATAGTTTGAGTCTATAATCTCATAGTAAAATTGGAGTCTTCTGCAACATAAACTTCAAATAAATGATGAAAAGTTGTGCTTAACTTTGATTGTATGCAAAACAAAATCTTAATGCCATCCTTCCTTTTTGTGTTACTTGTAATTTGACCAACACACATGTTTGCTTATCTGTAAAAGGCACAAATTATTGATGCTCTAAAATTTGCTTCTAGGTATCAACATGATCATATTTTTGAAAAATTTTCTGTTTTTATTCAATTTTCCTCATTATTGTGAGAGGTTAAACAAGAGATAACCCAAGAAAAGCTTGGAAAAAATGTTTTTGAATTTTTAAACCAACCAATAACTAAAAACTACCAACAACTTACAAAATTATATAGTTTACTAAATCAACCAATTACTAATTTTTTACTAAAAACCATTAAACTTATTAACTGATCTAAAACCACTAACTACTTGGCAAAACTTGAAACTTTCAGATCAACTAAATATCAAACTGCTCAATTATAACAATATACATACTACTATCAAAAAATATATAATTTTCACTTGTTACATATAAAAAAGTTTATTTAGACTATGAAAATTAGATTATTCAATGGATTACTATATTGTTACCAGAGATACAAAAGTGTGCATATTTCTAAGATATAGCTAGTTTAGAAGATAGTTAAAAATCAATTGCAAGATTCTACTACAAATAGAAAACAGACACCATAGCAAGTAGAAAAAAATGGTTTAACCCTTTCAATGATTTTTCACATATATATATTAAAAAATAAAGGCTGTGTAAATCTAAATATATATATATATATATAAATGAGGGTTAAGTTTCTAAAAATGCATATATGTTTACAAAAAATGAGGGTTATGTAAATCTAAAAATGCATATATGTATCTAAGAAATAAGAGTTGTATATTTTTATTCCAAAAACTACTGAATATATATGTTACAGACAAGGACCAAAACAGTCATAAAAAGTTTAAACATTGGCTAAGAAATTTTTGTTAATTTAATAGCCATAAAATAAAGTTTTTTGAAAATCAGTGAAAAGATTAAAAAGCAAAAATTGCATACTAAGGTTTAAACGGACTATAATTAAATGTATAAATTTCAAATATACATCTTTGTTTAGAAGCTAATATAAAAGTATATAGCTGCTTTTTATAAGAATAACAAACTTACTTTAGTGCATTATTATTTAGTGCAGTACTAGAGTCTAAAAATATGCATTGCTTTTAATAATAACCTTTATAAGTATTTTTATACTGTAGCATTTAATTCCTGCTTCCACTCTAGTGCAGGTTTTGTCGAACACAAGTTCGAAACCTGTACTGACTAGAAAAAATTCTCGGTGTGGTATATTTGTTCCAAGGTCGACCCACCTCGAATACCTTATACTATAGCATTGATAAAATTTTAAAAGTAAAATACATTAAATCAACATTTTGTATACTGCTCTCAAGCTTATACCTGTTGTAAGTAAGATTCTTTTTGTAGACTGAGATAGTTATTTAAATGTTTTTATAATAAATAGAAATAGAATAGAAAATTTTCTATTTTAACCTCTAATTTACCCATCATGAGCAGGCTAAGTTAACAATCTGCGAATCAGCTGCTACGCGCCACTACAGTTGAATTTTAAGCAGAATTTTATACTATCCTACTAAATAACTATAATTTATCAGATTTTTTACATAAGTTCAACTCCACTAAAACCCTTTACGTATCCAATTGGCCAGTTTATGGCGTGCAAGGTAGCCTCCGATTCTTTCTCTAGTCACCTCGACCATTAACATTACCGAAGGTACTTTCCTTGATTTGATTTTTGGCTTCTGACCATTTAATAACATTCATAAAGCACAAATACTAGAGGTGTTCAAAGTAGTTTGTTCCCAACGCTTCTAGAGGAAATGCCTTTTCAAAAAGTATAGGTGTGCCTTAGCTATTTTAATCGTTTTAGAAGGAGATACCGGAATGGCTTAAGACAGGATCAAATACCGATCCTTCCAGTAATTTCACTGTCCCGAAAGCCGTTCCTGTCACCGGTTCTAAATCGAGTGCCAAGGTAATCTCTTTCGTCTCCTTTTTTATTTCACTTAAAGGGTCGCAGAAAGAGCACCATAAAGAAAGGTAGACCAAAATAGTTTCTGCTATTAACTCGGTTGAGATCCACAGAGCTCCGACTTTGATCTGAAAAAGGATAAGAATGGGCTTGTCATCCACGTGTGGGACAAGGTGGTCAAGTTTGAAAAGCAGGTGAGCATTTGTCCTTATACAGTTTTAACGGGATCAGGACGGCACATTTCTATTAAATAGCACTTGGGAGGTAACTTTCAACGCCCGTATTTTTAAAAAGATGCTTTAGCATATTTCAAAATCTATCGAGCTCAATGAAATCCCTTTCGATCTGGTGCCAATTTTGAACGAGGCGAATTGCAAATTTGTCAAAGGTATTTTTATCAGCTTTTTTCAATCGTGTTGCTTATTTCTATTGTTGCTATAAGTTTTGATCCTCCTGTAGCTTCTTTATCCGATATTTCACGGCGCTCATTTTTTGATTTAGGGCAGTTGATTGTCAGTTTATTTGATTATCGGAAGCCCGTCGAACCCAATGGCCCCTCGGCTGATCAAGATCCGCTTCAACCCAGAACTATAATTTTAAAACCCACTCCGAGGAGCCTTTTGGCCGACGTTATGCATATAGCTAGGAGTGTTCCAGAGGGTTTGTCTCAAGAGGAAGTTTTACACGTAGAATCCGACCTTTTGGTATTCCCGATCTCTTTTACGAAGCTGATCTTTTAAGCTTTTGCATAATCAAGATTTGGATTTGCGAGTTGATGAGCCCTCCATCACAGTCAAGTTTGCTATGCAAAATGTTGAGAGCTCGCTGACTCCGCCCAAAATAAAATGCATGAAGAACTCCTCAGAGCTCGAAGCGGAGGAAGCTGAAAGGAGGGAGATGAAAGAGCTCATGTTATCGATGGATGAAGTTAACAGTCATGTATAAGGCACTACTAATGTGGCTCTTTTTAGACCCGTCCCAAGCGGAGGTTTTTTGAGACGTAAGAGAAACATGGTTCTTTTATAATTTTCTAGACTTGGGGGTCGTCGCTGATTGAGGAAATCAGAAAGAAAAGGTCACAACAAACAGCCACTTATTTGCAAGGTTCAGGTTCTAAAAAACTTAAAGGTAAATGTTACAACTAGTTTAGTGTTAATAAGCGTAGTAAAGAAACCTTTTCAGGAAAATGCCCCTCCTGGATACAAGTTGGTTCGATGGTTACAATTTGAGCGTGAGACTGAAAGAGGTGAGCTTCTAATCAGTTAAGACTGACAGTGAAAAGGGAAGGTGATCACTGTACTCAAATTTTATGAGGGCCCAGATGGGAAGTTTAAGGCTATATTGCGCCATGGCCCAGCCAATATCGCATTGGGGGAATGTGGATTTAAAGAGTACCCACAACCATTAAATGTTGGCTAACCTGATTCTTAGAGTGGACTTCGATTCTTCTACGATTGCCGAAAATTATGCGGCCAGCTTTATTGATAGTTACACACTTGAAAACCAACTCGTATTAGATTCCAATACTTCTGAAAAGCCTCAGATTTCTGAAAATGCTTTGGCACCGCAAAATAACTTGCAAAATGCTGACAATGATTCCAGAGTTGAAGTATCAACTCAGAACTATGTTTCGCAATCAATACAGCACCTTGTTCAGCCTAAAGTTGTTGCTACTACCGCAACAGCTAGTGCTAAATGTCCACCTGCAGAGCTGAGTCCAAATACTCTAGTTAGCTCTTTAACTCCACAACAACTGGCTGAGTATCAGATGGCTATGAAAAGGCAGCTTCTACAGCAGCAAATGCAGCAGCACCTGGAGAGTCAATCCTCTATTTTATCGCAGAATCTACCCCCAAGCAGGCCGCCTGCCCAGACGCCTGTAATTTTGCCACAGTTTCCCAACTTCCAGCTTAATCAATTCCAGCAGCAA
Organism: Massospora cicadina; assembly: GCA_022478985.1. Classification (NCBI taxonomy): domain Eukaryota; kingdom Fungi; phylum Entomophthoromycota; class Entomophthoromycetes; order Entomophthorales; family Entomophthoraceae; genus Massospora; species Massospora cicadina. The sequence goes on from JAKSZP010019145.1 coordinate 14,918, forward strand.
CTTCAGCTGCAGCAAATGCAACAACAAAATATCCAGAATATGTTTAATCAACAGCAAGCTATGCGTCAGCAGCAAGCAATGATGTCTCAAGAATTGACCCCACAGCAGCAGCAACTTATTGCTGCCCAGCGCAAGCAACACTTTGAAGCCCTCCGCCAGCAGCAATTGTTGAATTCTCAGGAGATGCATCCACAGTCTCCTCAAAATCAACAACGCCCATCAGTCAATTTTTTACTCAGCTTAGCACAACGTCAGGCACTGGCTGCTCTTCAAAATAAGCAGCTTCTCACTCCTGCACAAAATCAAGTTTTGGATGGTTTGCTACAGCAGCCTAATCTATCAGTTCAGCATAAGCAGATTATTTCAAGCATGCGAGCCCAATATGCTGCTGCTAATATCTCCCCTACAAATATATATGTTTCACAAGCTGGGGTTGAGACATTAGCAACCAATTCCCCAAAGGTTGCAATGCCTCTACAACCTGCTTCTCAGCAGCCACAAGCTCAACAGCTGCAACAGCTGCATATTCCTCAACAAAACTTCATGAGCCAACCACGGTCTGCTGCTCAAATGCACACACACACACACACACACACACACACACACACACACACACACACACACACACACACACACACACACACACACACACACACACACACACACACACACACACACACACACACACACACACACACACACACACACACACACACACACACACACACACACACACACACACACACACACACACACACACACACACACACACACACACACACACACACACACACACACACACACACACACACACACACACACACACACACACACACACACACACACACACACACACACACACACACACACACACACACACACACACACACACACACACACACACACACACACACACACACACACACACACACACACACACACACACACACACACACACACACACACACACACACACACACACACACACACACACACACACACACACACACACACACACACACACACACACACACACACACACACACACACACACACACACACACACACACACACACACACACACACACACACACACACACACACACACACACACACACACACACACACACACACACACACCACACACACACACACACACACACACACACACACACACACACACACACACACACACACACACACACACACACACACACACACACACACACACACACACACACACACACACACACACACACACACACACACACACACACACACACACACACACACACACACACACACACACACACACACACACACACACACACACACACACACACACACACACACACACACACACACACACACACACACACACACACACACACACACACACACACACACACACACACACACACACACACACACACACACAACAAATGCTTACTCTTCAGCAGCAACAAACACTTGCTGCCCTTCAACAGCAAGGCCTTAACCCACAGCAGCTTAGACTTATGTATATACTACAACAGCGCCCTTCTCAATATCCTGACCAACAGGCTATCTTAAGAGCTCTCCAGGCCAAGCAAGCCCAGAGTGCTTATCAACAGCAAGCATTTCTACTCCAGACTCAGGCTCATGCTTTAAAAAATAAGCTGCCACATCAGCAGGCTTTTAGTGGTCAAATGGCAAATTCCACTATGATGTCTGCTAGCCCTAATCTGTCACAGCCAATATCTAAAATGCCAGATTCCATGTCACAACTTTCTCCCCAAGAGCAGAATAGTATCCATATGAATCAGATGCAACAGCAACAGTCCTTGCAAGCTCAAATGCAGGCTCAGATACAGGCCCAGATACGTCAACAAGCTCTAGCCCAGTTGCAGCAGCAGGCTATACAACTTCAGAGGCCATTTCTCCACCCAAACCAACAGCAGCAATTTTTGGCTAGGCTTCAGCAGCAGGCAATGCTTAATCCAATGGGGCCGATGTCTCCTCAGCAGCTCATGCCGCTGAATATGGCCCAGGCCATGCACCCTCTCTTCCCAGGGATGAGTATGCCAACTGGCTCAATGCCAGCAAGTTCACTTCAGCCATCACTCACCCCTGGAAATGTACTGCATGGTTCACAGCCACCCCTGCTAGTTAAATTGACCACTGTATAATTTGAAACCTATACAGGCTTATATTTCAAAGACATATATTATTTTTGTTACATGAGATTTTGACTGTAGCTTAATATCACTAATTTGATATATTTATATATTGGCTGTTCTTAATACTACCAGCATTTATTTTTTATATAACTTTTAATACTTTGATAGATAAAAATACAGTTTAGTGCTACTGCTTTATTCAGATTTGCATAAGCTTTAGAGTATTACTTTTAATTTTTTGTTAAAAGGTAATTATTGAACTCTCAATATCTCATAATTCAATAAAATATATTATATACCAAAAAATTAATAAACTGCTTCAAAAATTGTTTATTATAGAGGATATACAGGTATCATTTGCTTTTATACACTGCTCTTATCAGTCAAATATCTAAGGAGGTTCAGACTGGGCTTCCACCGTGGGTTCTCTGTCATTTATAATTATGTTCAGAATATCATAGGATATGTATTGACAATACTATAAACTGAGGACTTAGGGGTAATAAGGAGTAAGTATTTAAACCATACCAAAGGTCTATAAATCAAATATAAGGTTGAATTAAGGGTTACCATAAGTCTAGATGGGGCAGCCTCAGTAGGGGGACAGTTACGCAGATGACAACTCCAACTATATTCATAGTTATAGGTCAGTGATATGTAGCAGCATGAGTGGCATGAGGAAGTTGGTAAAATTCATCACAAATGAGAAGGAAAATAAAAGCTATTTTAGTGAAGCTACAGTTGCAACTGTCAAAAAACCTACTCATGCTTGCCATAGCTGGTAGCACTCTGGTTCTGTGGTTAGTAACTTCCTTCAAGCTTCCTAAGATACCATAATATAAGTGCCAAAAATAACAAAGTGATGTTCAGATTATATAAAATATCCAGTAGCAATAGGATAGTAGATTTCATGTTGGGGTACACAACTTCAGTCATACTCATGAAGGCCATTAAGGTTAATCCAGCAGTACTTTAAGTAAGGTTCAGGGTCAGATAAATGGACAGTACCTTTCAAGGGTCCTGTTCCAATAGCTGTTTTTGGTCTATCATTCATCTGTTAAGATAAGTTATCAGATTTAATAGATTAGACTAGGATCATTAACTTCTGAAGAAAGCAAATTTAAAATAGAGAAAGGTAATTCTTATATTCATAAACTATAATTTTTTATAGTTTTTGCCAATAGTGTAAAGAAGTTAGACTTCATTTCTATGATTTATATTGCCATAATATTGAGCATATAAAGAAACTGTATAAAAACCACAAAAAAATAAACACAAAAAACCATAAATTTCCATAAAGTTATAAATTATCTATGGTAATATCCCATTTAGGGTTAGAAAAACCCTTTTTTGAGATTCTTCCAATATTTTCAATTTCCTGATTTTGAGGCACTTCAAATTTTTATAAATATGATTTAGTCATGCTAGTTTTTGGCTACACTGATATTATGCATTTTTAAAATTATGAACTTGTATTCTTAATTTGAATTTTTCTTAAGTGCATTAAGTTATTTAAATCATAAACTTCCATTTTGTGAGATTTATTGAAATTCTTTTCAACCTTGATTTTGTAACAATATGTTAGATTGGCAATAGCAATGCTATGGATACCTAGGTGATTCTGCTTTTAGAAGTAGGTTAAGTCTTTAATTTGTAATACTATATATTGAGTAAGATTATATTGGGCCTTCTCAACATAAGAAGTTCTTTGCAAAGTAAATGAAAAAGAAAAAGGGTATATATGTAAACTGGTATTATTGAAAGTGAGGAATTTACACTAGAGTATATGCTGACGCCAATCTTCAAGGAATGCAATACCTTATATACTATATATATGAGCCAGCTCTGGACCTTTAATCAGTGAAGTGGAATCTAATTTTATACATTCATTAACAGTATAGCTCTTTAGAAGTTTCTAGTTTGGGTTGGATCTATGGGATAGGCCCAGATGGCACACTCTTTGGATGAATACCCTTACACGTTATATGATAAGAAGAGGATTAAGATGGAAATCAAATAATAAAACAAGATTTAGGTTGAAATGGTTGAAATGAACTGATGTACTGGAATATACTATGACAAATTGGGATTCTAGTTATTATTATTCTCAAACTAATGTTGAGACCATTGGGGTTCTTTGGGGACTCATTCAACCAGACTAGGGATGATACAACCAAACTAGGAGCTTGATGCCCCTTGTGGTCACCTGAATAGGTCATATTGGAGTCAACGGGCATTCCTGATGCAATAGGCCTTGACTGTTGTATTTTTTAGTATAAGATTTATATAAAAAGTTGGGTTTGGGCACTACAAGAGATGGGTTAGACTTTCACTGCTGCACCTCCAGCTCCTTACATATATATAAATACCTAATAGATATATATCTATTGGGTGTGGAGCTGCCAGTGAAAATGGGCGCTATCATGTTTAGGGGATGAGACACTAATCAGAATTTATTAATTGTATGGTAAGTCTTTGATCATTTGGCAAGACTATTATGTTAGATTTATAAAATCCTTTCCATCTGAAGAATATGCTTTGTGGTTTAAAATCAGGGTTATGGAGTTTGAACTAAAGTCTTATTCTCATGAATATTGCCATTTTTGGTAAAGCTATAGAAAAAAATTATATCTAAAGCTGTATTTATAATTTTATTCGAGGTGGGCTGACCTGAGGACAATACCGCACCAATTAGGGAAGTGAAGAAAATGGGAAAGGAGGATAAAACCTGGAAAACCTCCATGCGCGGCGTATGATAGGCCAGGAACTCCATGGACCGCCTTTGCTATTTGCTATCTTGGTTCGGGGCATTGGCGCGCAAAACCAACACAGTCAAAATCGTCCCCTACCCAAAGTCCATTACCAGGATCGAACTCGGGAGGCAGTGGTAGAGGGTCTATACTCTACCACTGGGGTATCCTCCCTTATCTAAAGCTGTATTAAAACCTAAAATTATAATTCTGAGTATGATCATTTTCATTGCTATAACATGATGATTCAGACTTTATAAGCCAGTAAAGCTTGATATAATTAAATTATAATTAATTAAATGGTTTTATCTGAGTTAGGTCAAATTGTTTTAAAACTTTCTTTCAACTTAAGTAACTTTCCCAGCTTTAAGAGTTCATGATGGCAAACATTCAAAGTTGTCAATATCAAAGCCGAATTTGTTAAAAATAAGCTATTATCATTGTAGGTTACAAAACTACCAACCAATGATTAAATTTATTGCAAAGCTCCATTTTACTCCAATCCTATGTCTAGAAAAAGAATATTAATAGAAAATCGTCATTTACAATAATTTCAGCTGTATAAACTTGTGGATTGGGGATTGACATTTACAAAAGCTAAAGATCATAGTCAAGAAATACTAAGTAAATTGCCATGACGGCATGTTCTCAAAAAACCTAAATGTATTGATAAATTCTAAAGAATAAAGGATATTGAATCTACTTTCTAATAAACTTTGCTTCAAGTTAACTTCTATCATGAAAATTTATTAAGAAATATTGTGGCTTCTGTAATATGACAGCTTTTGTCCTAATCTTAATTCTAACATTAAATTTTTAAAGTATCACAAAATTCAACAGGTGGCGCTCAAAAATGAGGCACCTGAGTTGTCATCAAAAGCAGTTGTCTATTGCAAAATAAAGAGTTTTAACCAAGATGGTCACATTAATAGATCTGAGAGTGTGACTCATTGGATCAGTACTTCAAGATCTGAAATGCCTTTAATTCAACCCAAAATTTTATTTTTTAGAGCTACACTTGAGTTTATTTCACATATTATAAATAAAGAACAATATTGCCTACATATTGACAATATTAATGCTACTATCCAACTATTGGAGGTAACTATGCTGCAGGAAGTTAGTCTTCCAGAGCTCAGACCACTGCTGTACCATCTACTATAAGAGATTTCTATACTTCAGCTCAGTTACCAGCTAATGTTGCCAGACATTTGCCCTCCCAGTTGCAAAAGAAGAATGTTTTGGGTCAAAATCCGCCAAAAAAGGAAATGTCAACCATTTGCAAGTTTGTGATGATGTTTTGATTAATTTAAATAATGATAACGCTGATAAAGGCCAAAAGTCCCTGGCTGATTCATGGTGTGTTGGGATTTTTGCCCATATTCTCAGCTGGCTTGATAATCAGAGATCACTAAGGAATAATTTCCTAATGTGAGGTGATTTGATATCAGTTGACCCTGATTTTGGGGTAACTATGTTCAAGGGATTTTTAAGTTATTTGCCTGGTTAGATCCATTGGGGATTGATACAGATAAATGCTTAAAATCTTATTAGGCAGAGTTGCCAACAAAATAGGGCATCTGATAGTTGATTAACTATCAGGGTACTGATTGGGATTAGTCAAGCTTCATCACTTACCAATTGTAAATTAAGGAGTAAGTTGCAAGGCGAGTGATGCTGCCAGCAACTAGAAAATTGATAAGTTGGTTAACGGCCTGCCTTAATGGGTAACAAGTCCCATTACCTAAGCAGGTCGCTTGCCAAATATGGTTGGTTCACTTAGATTGAGAGGAAAACATTAGGTACACGTTTTCTGACTCTTTCCACTTTAGGTCTCAAGGATGTCCAATGATGGAATCCTAGCCAGGATAGGGAAGACCATTGCTGCTGAGATGATGATGAGTGATTCAATGGCAACGGCTGCAATTTCATTGAGGAGGTGCCACCTGAGGGTTGGGTGCCAAATTCCCCACTATAAATTCCCTTAAGAATTCACTAAAAAATATCACAAATTACCAAATCACTTTTACTAAAATATTAGCTTAATATACTTTATCAGAATCAATTTATTCTAATCTATCTCTGGGATATTATTGCTGTGTGCAATAATTAGGAGAATCTTTAAGCTAAAGAGTAAGGATCTGAGTGGTGATCCAGAGAAGAAGCTGAATCAAATTGGGGATTGCCACCAACTGTATTTCAAAACAGAGAAACTGTAAACAGGAATCTAAGAGTAGATTGAGTTAGGCAGTATGAGGGAACAAATCCCTATTCAAGACATTCTAAGTATTTTGAGAGGAAATACTGGCTGAGCGTTGGACTCTTATCTATTACTTCAATTCAACTATGGATAATAGTCACCATATAATTATCAACAATTATATCAACTACTATAATACAACGCAGAGAATTTCACAAAACCCAAACCTGTGCAATTAATAGATTTTCAGGGGTTATTGGCCGAGAATAATCATAAAAACTATAAATTTTTAAAAGTAGTGCTCACTACAGGGTGTTGTTGAGTAGAAGATATTAGAACGTGATGTCATATGAAAATGTTTCTAATTTTGGCAATAAGTTACTAAGGAAAGTAGAACTAATGAAGACAGTACATGAAGTGGATTACATTCACTTGCGTTTATCTAGCTCAGAAGTTGAGCTCCAAGTGAAGTAAATTGAGGATACTCAAGTTTTTGGAAAAGAACTTGCAGCTTAGATATGGAACTATCTAGTGCTGCAAGAAAACCTGTTCCACCTGACATCTACTTAAGATGAAGAGGATCAGCAGGGCCAACTTAGGTTGAAATTGGGTCCACTTGAAATAGTCCTGAGAAGTGAGTGTTTAGATGAGACACTAGATGAGACATTTGTTGACATTGACGTAGGAAGCAATAAATTAAGAGAATTTGATTGCCATACCAATGAAGGGTATGAGGTCAAAACAGGAAATGATTGATCCAAGATAGTGGAGAGAATTGTTTGACTAAATAACATTCAATTAATGATCAGAAATTGCTGGAGACGAGTTCATTAATTCAAGACAAAATTGGATGAAGCTAACAAGGCCATATCAATCTGTGTGATTAAGGGATCGTTTCCAGATCCGCCAGTGAATTTATCAACGTTTTGGATGGCCACAAATGCCAAAAATTATTTTTAGGAGAAAAAATCTATACAATCAAACAGAACAGTTGACTAATGAAATTTGAACATTCAAGAATCAGTTGCCAAAATATGAGATGAAATTAGGACCTGTTGGATGAATAACCAGTTGGGATTGAAGGCCTAATGAATAAAAACATTCAAGAGTATTGCCAAAGTTGGCAAGTGTAGCCTATACATGAAGAAACAGCGCTGCTGGCGTATAGTGAAGAAGTTCATTATTTAAAAAACCAGAAGTATTGGACCTAAGAGAAAATAAGTGCAATGTTCCTAGAGGACCTCTGGACCATTAAATGGTTGTCCTGAGATTTTGGTCAAGTCTTAAAAGAGGACTACTGAACCAAATAGATAGTTAAATCTTAAGAGGATAAGATTTTGAACCATGATAACTGGTAGGTCAGAGTATACCTAGGAACCAGTTTGGATGAAGGGGAAAAGAAGGACCTCCAAACCTTTTTGTAGGTTAAAAGTCTCATTGCAAAAAATACAAAAATATATAAAATATATAAAAGATATTAAATATTAAATATCAATTTTATGGTCCATGATTTTTGGACCTATGATGAGATGGGATTACTGGCCAAGGTAACCAAAAATATCAACCTATTGGTTGATCAAGAGCAACCCGCTGATCTGATGGAAGGACAGCAAGAGGAGGTGCTCAAATTGTTTGAAAAATATTAGGAAGTATTAACCCAGGATGACCACAATTTGGGATGAGCGAGAGATGTGATCTACAAGCTCAATACTGGGGAAAATTTGCCAAATAGATGAGACTGATTTGACAGTCAAAGATGGCTGAAGTAGTAGTGGAAGAAGAAATCAGCAAACTAGTGAAGCATGGCTTCTAGTTCTATCATCAAGTCCCTGGGCGAGTCCAATTCTTTATCATGAAGAAGGATGGTTCTAATCAGGTGGTGACCAATTATTGGAAGTTGAATAAGATTACAAAGAAGGATTTGTATATCCTACCAAGAATTTATGATGTGCTAAATTGATTGGGAGACTCAAAGTATTTCTCTGTGATGGATCTGATATTGGGATATTGGCAAATCAATTTTCAAGAGAAGACCAAAAAAATGCGTGATTATTACAGCGCAGGAGCTATATCAACTGACGAGGATGCCCCAGGATCTGTGAAATGCGCCTGTGACGTTCCAGAGGGCCATGGTCGCTATACTAAATAACTTGAACTTGTCATGCATCCTGGTGTACTTGGATGATATCAATGTGTTCAGTAGGACGTTTACTGACCATTTACACCACTTGGAGGAAGTGTTCAAGAGACTGTCCATGGCCAACCTGAAGATTAAGCCAAGGAAGTGTCACTTCTTCAAGAAAGAGTTGGAATATCTGGGATTTATGATCAACTCTAGTGGACTGCAGCCGCAAGCCCAGAAGATCAAAGCCATAGAACGAATGGCTGTGCCAAAGAGTGTCTGAGATATCCAAGTGTTCCTTGGAATGGTCAGATACTATAGAAGATTTATTTGGGATTTTGCCAGAATTGCCAAGCCCTTATTACATCTGTTGAAGAATCTGAAGAAAGGATTCATATAGAATGAAGAAGCGCAGAAATCCTTTGATGAATTACGCCAGTACTTGATAGATTCTCCAATTTTAAATATCCAAATTTTGATTGAGAATTTATTATACAAACTGATGCTTTGTTGATGGTGATTGGCGCTGTATTAAGCCAAGTAGATGAACTTGGGGACAAACATCTAGTGGCATATGTGAGCCAGACACTCTCAGCCACTGAGAGGAACTACACTGTAACTGAGCGTGAATGCCTTGCAGTCATTTACGCCTGTAAACAGTTTCAGGTGTACATCCATGGAATGCACTTCAAAGTGGTGATGGACCTCTCCTCGTTGCATTGGCTTCACAATTTGTGAGAACCAGAAGGACAACTGGCCCAATGGGCATTGAAGTTACAGGATTATGATTATGAGATTGTCCACCAAGCGGGGGCTTCTCATCAGAATGCAGATGGCTTATCATGGTTACCAATGGTCCAGATGGTATACCAGCAGGCGGATGAGTTATTCCAGAGAATGGTTAATGGAGAAATTAGGAACAAGCCCCAAGAAATCCAAGGTGCATTATGAAAAGTGATGGAAAACACCAAGACCATGTATGGACAAGTTTTTAAGATGATTAATGGGAAGTGGTTACTATTCCTAAAGCTATCAGAAAGAGCAGCTATCTTTCAAGCCACTCAAGTTTTTCAGGCATGGAGGCCTGAGAAAAATGACTGACCATATTTTCCAGTACTACTATTGGGAGTCAAAAATTTATGATGTTGCTGACTATCTAGCTTGCTGTGAGGAGTGCCAGTTGCACAAGCCACATAAGAATATGACTGGATACTGACTGGTCTGTCGTGGATTTGCTTGGCATAAAGTGTCCATTGACATAATGGGACTGCTGACAATGAGCACAGGGGGAGTCAAGTATATAATAGTTGCAATCGATCATCTGACAAGATGGGTCAAGACAAAGGCCCTAGCAAAAGTAGACGCTACCAGTACTGCAAAGTTCATCATGGATCAAGTAGTATACTGACATGGATGCCCGCAGGTCCTGCTGAGTGACAATGGGACAAACTTCACATCTCATGTGATCCTACAGTTAAATTAGATAATGGGGATCCAAGGAGTCATGTCTGTAACCTACTGGCCAGAGATGAATGGACTGGTGGAATGAGTTAATGGGATGCTGGCCATGACGCTGAGGAAGCTGGTTGCAGGAAGAACTTCCGTGTGGGGAATGTACCTGAGTTCAGTGACATTTGCCTAAAATATCAGTCATCATACGTGATGGGAAAAACGCCATTTGAGTTTCTATATGGGAGGAAGGCTGTATTGCCGCCAATTTTATATTTGGTGGTGGAACCAACATTGGGGATGAGCGCCAAGCAGTACCTGAAATGATTGACAAATATCCTGATCAAAATGCAATTGCAACCATTCATTAATACTTTGAAGAAAAGGATATGAGCAAAAATGAGGGACAATAAGAACTGACCAGCCTTATCAGAATACCAAATAGGCGAAAGAGTTGCCTTTTGTGATATTTATTGTTTTGGGAGAAGAAACAAATTGGATGCATTATGGTTGGGTCTGTTTGAGATTATCGCCAAGATGGTGATTGGCGCCTACTCCATCAAGAATTTCTTGGATGGAAGAGTAGTAAATTGAGTCCATGCTAAGTAAATAAAGCGATGGATTAAGGAAAAAATAATAAAAAAGAGTTCCTGAAGGACTGCTGAACCATTAAGTTGGTCATGTCCTAATGATTTGGTCAAGTCCAAAAAAAGGACCTCTGAATCAATCTAGATGGTTAAGTCTTAAAAAAGTAAGACCTCTGAACCATAGAAAACTGGTAGGTCTAAGTATACCTAGGATCCAGTTTGGGGGAATAGAATAAAAAGATGGACCGCTGAAGTGAAACAAGGTTAAGTCCCATGGAAAAAAAGAGGAAAAAAATCAAAGATTGATAAAAATAAATAAAAAAGATTATTAAAAACTGCATAGAAAAAAGATAGATCTTTATAATTTTTATTTTTTATTGACTATCCTCAATTTGGGGATGATTCCGCCTATGTCGCCTCTTGGGGAGGGAGGATGGATCGCAGAAGGAGTGAATAACCCATCAAAATATATGTGAGATCGGATGCTAGCAAGGTTTTTACCTACACAAAACCAAGTTCATTGAGCAGATGCATATCTCTGCGAGAAATCAACTAGGGGAAGGGAAATTGAGATGTTGGAAAAAGCCAAATGTGATACCCTGGAGCTGGGAGGGAAGCAACAGTACAAGAAGAGGCGGTTGGCAAATAATTTCGAGTAATCCCAATATGGTACTGGAGCCAGAATATTGGTCTTGAGCACATGCCAATGGGCTTCTTCAAGAACACCAGAGATATGAGCCAGCAACAAACAAGGGATACTAGATGGGGGTTGCCAAATAATGCCCCCTATAAAAGCCATCAGCAGAAGATATCAATGGGATGTACCAGAAACGAGATAGTTGTGTAAGACCATCTAGTACTAAAAAAAGAGATAGTTGTGTAAGGAGCAAATGTCATCCTGCAAGCGATGACTACAAGCTTCCCAGAAGCTGAAGCAGAAAGAGCGATGGAAGCCAGAAGAGGCTGGAAGCTTGTGGCCCAACTTCAAAGAACTTGTCCAGCAAAGCGAAGAGCATAAGCTGTGATATCCCAATATAGGATGTTTTCAATATTGGAAGAATTTAGAGCTATGGACAAAGCCTTGGTGACATGGGCCCTTAATTCTGCATAGGGGATTCTGAAGTGAATGCTGTTGCCAATTGTGAGTTTGGTGGCTAAGACATCTGACTTGTAATATTGACTGAGTTAGAAGAGGAACTCTAGAAGCAAGTCTGATCTGGTGAGGAAAGAACAATTGAGAGCAAAAGGAATTGCTTCAGGATGTTTGACAATGATGTTAGGAGTATCTGAAAAAGGAGCCAAATCCAGGAGAGTCTCAAAGTCTGACTCTGGAATTGATGACAGATGAAGGATTGGCTGTGAGTCATTTAATATAATTGCTAACCTGATTTCAGTGGGAATGGTTACCGTTTCTAGTAAATCATTGGAAGAACTAGCCACTGGCACCATATTAGGATATGAGTCCTGGAAGGATCATAGAAAAGGTTCCGTTGCACAAACTGACTCATCCGCTGAAAGAGCTGAAGATCTTGATTAGATAAACTATTGAGCAGCTGTTGGTACTGTGACTTGAAATTCAACATATGAGCTGGATGAGAGGGGGAATGTCAGACTCATATAGGTGGCATTATGCACTCTGAAATCAATTAAGCTCTAATTTCATAGAAATTGATCTCAAAATTAATGAGTAAGCTCTCCAGAGAAGAATTAAGAATGATATGAGCCAAGAGGTTATGAGAAAAAAACAACAAGGGCAAACATAAACTAGCATTTTTAATTGGGCCATGAAATGAACATTGACAGCAAGAATCTTCTGTCAAGGATAAGGAGAAAATAAGGAAATTGAGGACGCCAGACCAAGAATCCTGAATATGATAGTGGGTCATATGCCCTGATGGGGGGAAACTGAATCCTGGGATTAAAATTGTCTTGAGTCACTCAATCAGCCCAGCATGACAGAAGGTCATGAGGACCGCACTCTGAGTAGGTGGTAGCGAGGAGGAATAGTAAGAGTGCCGCATGCTGAAGGTCGTCTCAAGCATTGTTGAGTACTAATGATTATACTCCACTTAAGCAAATGAAGTATTTGACCTAGTATCCAAAGCAGTGTTCTCCTGCCCTGATCCTTTTCTCGCTGGAAATCTAGGCAAGAGGTGGGATGTGTTGTGATCTTAGCCCATATTCCCAGCTGGCTAGATTACCAGAGATTGCTAGGGGATAATTCCCTAATATGAGGTGAATTGAAATTGGTTTAACCTGATTTTGAGGTAACTATGTTTGGGGAATTTTAGGTTATTCGCCTGGTTAGATCTGTTGGTTATCAATATGGATGAATGCTTAAGATCTTGTCAGGAAGAGTTGCCAATGAAATAGAGGCATCTGATAGTTGATTAACTATCAGGTGTACCAATTGGGTTTGGTTGGGTTTCAACACCAACTGATCAGGAACTTAAGGAGTAAGTTGCGAGGTAAGTGATGCCACCTGCAACTAACAAACCAATCAGTTGGTTCATGACCTGCCTTATTGGGTAACAAGTCCCATTACCTAAGCAGGTCGCTTGCCAAATATGGTTGGTTCACTTATGGTCAAGAAGAAAACGTTAGGTACACATTTTCTGACTCTTTCCAATTTAGGTCTCGGGGATGTCCAATAATGGAATCCTAGCCAGGAAGGGGAAGACCATCGCTGCTGAGATGAGGATGTGTGATTCAATGGCAATGGCTGCCATTTCATCGAGGAGGTGCCAACTGAGGGTTGGGCACCAAATTCCCCATTATAAATTCCCTAAAGAATTCACTAATAAGATATCACAAATTACTAGATCACTTTTAAATTTAAATTTAAATTTATTGCGGGGAAGGCCGACCATGGGATGGACACTTCTGAATATGACTCAGACGAGACAAAACTTAGTACCAGGGGAGGCACCCCAGAGAAGCGATGCTATCTCTTGTTGCCAGCGCGGGAACGCCACTTGTGGGGCGCGGGGAGGGAACGTGTGAAGGGGCCGTAGCCACTATTGAGCACGTGTTGTGTGTGTGTGTGTGTGTGTGTGTGTGTGTGTGTGTGTGTGTGTGTGTGGAGGGAAGGGGTCTGATTTGATGAACCAGACTGGGAACCAGGAGGAGACCAGTAGTCGCCGACGCAGTGGGAGATATCCAAACATCCACACTTGAAAGTGGTCCACCAAATGAGACCGGAATCTGTGGACAGCTTCAGGGAGGGTGGGGATGGAGCCAGCGATGGCATCCAAGACAATCGTGTGGATAGTCCACATGGCTATTGCAACCACCAGAGCACGGAGGGAGGGTGGGAGGGGGGAGGTCATTGATGAAGCAAACATATTTTTTGACAGACTGAAGGGATGCGTTTGATCCTGGCCTAGCAGACGTTGAACTTCGCGCCATATCACTTTAGAGGTGGGGCACTTCTCCTGGCGGAGGAACAGCGTTCCATACTGGCTACACACGACACAGGATGAGTGTAAAGCGTTAGAGCGCTCAGCTGTACGATACACCCACCTCAGGCAGCGCCACACATGGGAGCGGACTTGAGGCTGCAACAGAGGATGGTGTGCGTATTTCCAGATAGTCTTTTGGGTTTCAATGGAATAAGGGATGTCCATCATGTCCAGGTAGTCCACCCTGGATAGGACATGGGGTCGAATGGGGATCACGCCATCATGGATGGGTAGCCCCTGTACCTCTTGTGAACTGAGGAGAGGGGCGGCCTCTTCGGGTTGTATGTCCACTAATACAAATTCTACACTCTGCGCTTCGCATGGAGAGTAGGATTCGTTTGTAGTGGGTTTTTGTCCCGTGAGGACCTGTGGCCGATGTGTGTGATGCGAGGTATTTCATCAGGGAGTGGGGGTTTGATGGATTATTGAGGCCCAAGGCTCGGGAAAAGTTGGAGCAGGGCCGCGCGGGACCAGTGTTGGGATGGGAATGTAGGAGCAGTGATGGCCGCGATCCAGGTGCCCAGGATCTTGGCGGCATGGGCTTTGAAGTCAAGCAGGCCTATGCCACCATGATGATGAGGGCCAAACATGACCTCTAGCCGTACTGGTGGAGGGTGGCCTGACCAAAGCCATCCTTGCAGCAAAGCATACAGGGATTTGAAGAAGCTTGGGGAGAAGGGGATGGCGTGGGCTCCGAACCAGACTTTGGATAGGAGCATAGAGTTGGCAAGAACAACCCTGCCTTTGAGGGTAGTAGGGTGGGCTCTGAGAGAGGCGATTCGCTTCATCACATTGTCCAGTATACAGCCCTCCATTACTGCTGACGCGTATCCGCCTGCCTCCATCCACACGCCCAGATGACGTACCGGTCCTATGGTAGGACGTGTCATAAAGGGGAGCACCAGTGGAGCGGTGTGTGTTGAGTTAGTAAGGCGTGGACGTGGGCGAGCAGATGGGCTGGGTTGGGAACTACTTGCTGGGGCCCAGCAGTTCTGAAACTGACCAAGGAGGATGATTTCGGTTTTGGAGGCGTTCAGTGCCGCGTTGCTTACCCAGGAATATTCCTGGATGAGCGCTTCAAGCGTACATGCATTTTTGTTGTTAGACACCCCCACTACGCAATCATCTGCAAATGCCAACATCTTGATTGGGGTTTGGCCTGGCACATGGACCCCAGTGAGGTGGGCATTCACATTTCGCAGTAGTGGGTCAAGGCTGAAGTTGTATAAGGGTGAGCTGAGGGGGCCCCCTTGTCGCAGGCCCCTTTGAGGGCAGACTACTTCCGTTAGGAAGCCTGGGCCACGCACTGCCATTGTTGCAGATTCTGTGAGCAGCATCACCCAGTTAATGAAGCGGGGGGGTAGGCGGAATCGATGGAGGCAGGCCCTAAGGTATTCCCAGTTTACTCTATCATAGGCCTTTTGTTGGTCCAAGAATACAAGTGTCCCAGAGGCTGTGGACTGACACACATTAGCCACAGAGTGCACGTTATCCCAAATCAACCTTCTGGGGATGAAACCGAATTGTTCTGGGGAGATGGTGGCAGATGCTAAAGTCCCTAATCAGTTAGCCATGATTTTGGTTAAAATTTTGGTGTCTGCGTTTGTTAGAGAAATGGGGCGCCAGTTGGCTAAGTCAAGCCTATCCCCTTTCTTGGAGAGTGTGACAGTAAAGGCCTCATGTCCTCCTGGTAGAAGGCGCATTTCCAACAGACTTTGGTTGAGTGAGGCTAGCAGCAATGGGGATATATATTTAAAATATTTTTTGTAGAACTCATATGGAATGCCATCTGGCCTGGGCATTTTTGGTTTGGCGCACCGCAAATGGCTGTCCATAATTCGTTCAGAGTAATTAAATTCTTTATTTCCGGGTATCAGAAAATGGTGCAGATATGAGCTCAGTCAAGAAATTTTGCCATTTCAGCTGGCTGAATTGGTTCAGCTCGGTATAACTTGGAGTAATATCTTTGCATTTTGATTGCCACTTCAGCCGGTGTGTCCACAATGGAATTATCTGATCTTCACACCTGTGTGCAGGCCACGCTCTGGCATGGTGCAAAATTTTTTTTGAAGAAGTATGCGGTGCACTTGTCACCTTTAGTGATGCATGTGGCCCTGTATTGGACACAAACCCAATGTTTGTGTTGTCTTTTGAGTGCGTTGAGGTGGGCGGCTGCCTCCGCCCACTTCCAGCCCTATTCAGGGCTATATCCTGTGGCTGGAATGTTGGACTCCAAGTGGGCCAATTCCACCAGCGTGCGCGATATAACCGCTGATGTGGCTCGTGAGCATCTGGAGGAGAGATGGCGATAGTGGCGGATGGTGTCTTCTTTGAAAGTTGCCCATGTGGAAATGGGGTCCACGCAAAATGGTGCAACAAACGATTCTGCCAAAGTTGCCTCTTCCACCCATGTGGAAAATCCTGGTGACGCGAGCTTGGGTGGGCAGATTTTGCACCAATGTGGGGCCTTTGCAACTGTGAAGGGTAAGTGGTATGTTATCAAGACCAGTTGATGGTCAGAGAATTCCATTTTCATTGTTTTGAAGTGGGAGATGTGGGGTTGGAATTTTGCCGGCGCTAGAATAAGGTCAATGTGGGTCATGGACCTTAATTGGCCGTTATGGATGTGGGGACGCATCATGTTTTGAGCAGTGGGGCATGTCATGGCAGCGCATCCCTTAACCAAAAGGGTGGCTTTTAGAATGCTTAGTTCTATGTGACCCTGTGGGGCGTGGGGTGAGGGTGGCCACCGGTCCATTGGTGAGGTTAGCCAACAGTTCATGTCGCCAACTATGAAGGAATCAGGGGGTAGCGGAAGGGATTTGACTGATGAGAAAAATTCCCGATGCTCATGTGCACCATTTGGAGCGTAAATGTTGATGATTGTGTGTGCAACATCGGCCCATGAGAAGGTGACAACAAGCACTCAGCCATTTAGGAATGTTTCTGAAGATGTAAATTCAAAAAAATTGTTTTTTGAATTAGCACCCCACAGTGCTTCGACCAAAAGGATAGGGATGGTAGGAGCATTGTTTTCCAAGCTTCCTCAGAACCTCATGGACAGTGGGACTCCTGGATGGCCAGGATATCCATGGGTAAATTGTTTTGTAAAAAACTCAGTTTCCAAGCCCAGACAGGGAGGCCTTGAGTCTGACGATATTCAGCATCCCTAGAGTGAAGGTTTCCCCCATTGCACCTTAGGTGCGAGGGGGTGGGCCCCCAGGCCCACCAGCCTCTTCCAGGTCACGGGCTTTCACAGCAGCGCGGGTATTAGCAGCAACGCTATCAGGGTTTTTGTTAATTTTTGCGGAAAGAGTCACATTGGCTTTGGCCTTCACTTTTTGTTTTCCCGACGTCGGACGAATTTTTTGCAGTGCAGATAAGTTTGGTGCACCGTCGAGTGGGGCAAAAAATTTTTTTTTTGGTTGGGATAGGTCCCAAGTCAGTTTTGACTGGGGCTTGGGTGCAACGATTATGTGAGATCAAATCTCCCATCAGATCTGCGGATTGAGTGGCCCATTCAGCATGGGCCTCCCAATCTGATTGGGTGATGGATTCCCAAGTTGCTTCTGCCGCGAAGGTCTCCATGTCCTCCTGGCGTTGTGAGTGTGGGATGGCGGTGTTGGCCTTGGCTGTTTCCTTGGCTGCAGCCCTACAGGCCTGCTTGGCCTTCTTCTGCTCCTGCGGGGAGATGGGCTTTACCAATAGGTAGCAGCCTTGTGCTCCCCATGGGAAAGCCTCCTTGGTGCTTGCGGTTGGTTCATAGTGCGCCTCTCCGCTGGTCATGGCCGCCGAGGGGTGCTCTTGGAATGTGACGCCCTCTTTGATGGGGCACGCATGCGCCTTATGGCCAAACACATCACAGTGGGTGCAAATGGGGGGCGCTCTGTCCATGGTTACCCAGAATGGGTGGGTGGTATGCCATGCAATGTCAATAAAGGTGGAGTGCGGGATCTGGGTTAGGTCCTTCACAATCTCCTCAGTTGGGGTCAGAACTGCGATGGCTTTGCCGGTGCACAGGTGTGGCATCAGCGTGAAATGTTGCTTTTTGAAAGATTGTATTTCACCATATATGGCGAGACCATCTTTCAGGTGCTGCTCCAAAATGGCACGTTTTACCATAGTAGGCAAAAAGCCAAACATGAGGAAAATTTGGTTGGATTTTGTCCATCTGGTGTGTTTGGTTTTGATGACCTGTTGCCCTTCGAGGAGGTCAATCACTATGTGCACCACAGCAGCTTCATCTGCAGCCTCCTTGTTTTTGAAACTGAGGTCCAGCCAACCACGTGACATGGAGTGAGGTGCAACGTACACCGCGGTCGGGGAAAATTTCGTGTACATCTTC
>JAKSZP010019146.1:0-33884 GCA_022478985.1 Massospora cicadina
AACTTGAAAACACCATCACTGAGGGCATCGCATGTTTCAGATCCTATGGTGACATATCCAGTTGAGACGCTGGCGGTTATGGACACTTCCAACCTGGCCATAGAATATCCCCCTTCCATACTCTCTCAGTGCCGCTTGGAACCAGCAGTGAGCTCACTGGAAAGTTAGACTATTACCTCCGTCATAGGTGGGGGTCTCCTCACTACTGGCCCTGCACCGCCGCGCTCCACAGAGTACCCTCACTTTTGTCCTCAAAAGTAATGTCATGTTTACAGAACCTGATTGAAGGCACCAACATCAAGGACAAGGTTGGGTGGCAGGAGGTCCAGAAGGTCAAACTTCAGGCCCTTCCTGACTCAAGCACACTGTGGACCAACGCTGGGTACAGTTCAGGTATGCTGAGGTTGGTATAAGTGAGGCGCATAACGCCTAGCCCCTTGTTTTGGCTCTTGCAATAAAACAGATGAGTTATTTGTTGAACAAAAAAGGCTCAATTTGATTAATTGATGAATGGGGGGTTTGAGACCTGGCTAAATTTATGAAATTTCCAACTTGGGTCAGCTTCAACTCCAATCAATTACTTGAGTTTGGAATATTTCAAAGTATAGCACCCTGTCAGATGGAAGTGTACGCTTATTGGTGCACCTCAGCTTAGCACCACTTTCTCTGACAGATGGCTCCTCTGAGTTTGTTTAAACATGATCCTGTGATACCAACCTTCCTAGTTGATTGCCATTTCCCATAATAAACACCCCATTCGTTTACAGTTTTATTTTATGTTGACTTGGGCATACCTGTGCGCAGACCTCTTTGAGGAGGTCTTGCGTCACATTAGCCAATTCTTTAGCTTAAAAATTATTACAGCAACAGGTACACCGCAGGGATGCCCAGTTTCCCTCCAAACCAGGGAACTTGTGCACATTAGTCCTGTTCAAAGATTGGCTATGAACGGCACTTTGGGCCACAGCCAAGTTTTGCTCTTAGTTTAATCCCTCCTTTTGTGTACCATGCTAACAACCCTGGCCCTATGTCCTTGTAACTCCAGCACCCTCTGCTGGGCTACCTTTGTTCACCCTGATGACAAGTTCCCTTGCGTTAGTCCTGTGCTCTGTGCACCACCTCACTAGGAATTGGAAAGCTATAGATACTCTCCTGACATTTGACAACCAACCACTTAACTTTATGTGCACAAACTTTTTCCTTGTGGGACTTTTGCGAAGTGCAAATGGTGCTCGCCAACTGTTGACCATTGATGTGGTGGGGCTCACCACTGTTTTCACATTTTGCTGATGGTTGAATCACCTTGGAGTTATTTTTGCTACCTCTGACTGGAAAGTAGTCACCCTTCTTGCCCATACCTGGTAGATACAGACACTTTATGATCTGAGAGTCAGGATTCTCCAACTTTCCACCAATTTATAAGAATTGACACCAAAAAATCGTTTTTTCTTTGGCCCCACGTTTAGATGGTGCATGTGGGATCATCAACGAAGGGCCAAGTGGTGTTGGCCTTGGATAACGTCATACAACCCATTGCCAAAATGGATATAGGGTCATTTGCAGCCCAAAACACATTTTATAACAATGTTTCCATATAAACTACTGAGCCATATATTTTCCCTTATGGCTCCAATATAGACCCCACTTTAGTGTATCAGATCACCCCAGAGAACTCACGCTTGACCACAACGATGATCCTCAGAACCCAGGTGGTGGAGAATATATTACAATTGCAATGTAAAAACGTTTATGCAGTTTCTGAAAATATGGTGGGATATGTGGCCTCAGTAGTAAGAGTGGCCAAATATTTCTCTCCATTCTTTGATGCAGAAACGTACCCTGGGGGTATGCTAGACCCTGAAGAAGAGTTTGGTGGTGAAGTGTTGTCGCTTTCTGCTATAAAGAAAGATCATTTAGGCTATTTTTATTGACTTCTACCCTTATCTCCCCTTTAGGGAAAATCAGCACTACTATTTTGGTGGATATTAGAGCCTCTGAGAATTTTCTTGACCAGAGCCTAGCCGACTACCTGGGGCTAAGTTACTTGCCAGGTGGTATGGTTAGGGGAGGAGCGTCTCAAGGTATTCCCACTCTGAAGATCATTGGGACAGTGGACTATCAGGTTGGCAAATATTTTTGTCTGACCACTTCCAAGCTATCAAAAACCTCTAATACCCCATCATTTTGGGTGTAGAGTGGTGGCGAAAGTTTGATGTCAGACTTAACTTGAAAGAAAAGACCCTAGCTTTAACTTTAAAGAATGGTCACGAGTTAGTTGTCCCTTTGACTGAAGCCAACTTATAGGCGATTTGCCCCACCGGCCTAATATCTACACCCTAGCCTTGTTCCATTGCTGAAGCCCTCTTTGGATGTTCCCAATACCTTCCTGTTTGGAGGGGTTGGAATCTTCGTTTATTGTAGCTTCAGCAAATGTAATACCAGATCATTCAGAGTTTGATTGCAAGTTCAAGCTCACTGTTGATCTGGTGCATATATTCCCCAATTTATCCGTTGATGGTATGGGAGAAAGAGGATTTAGATGTTTGGGTTAAGGAGCAGTTAGCAAAAGGTGAGATTTTTAGCAAACCTCCCAGTATGTTTCCCACTTATCTTTGTAAAGAAGGCCGATGGTACCTTACGCCCATGCGTAGATCAGAGGAATATCAACAACGCCACATTACCAGACTTTATCCCATCCCACTGGACTCACAGATTGTATGCTATGTGGAGAAGGCGAAAGTCTTCTCAAAGCTGGATTGTTTAAACGCGTTTAATCAGATCTGGATCAAGAAGGGCCAGGAATGGCTAAAAGCATTCCATACCAGAAAAGGGATCTTCCAATTTTGGGTTGTGCCATTTGGGCTTAAATTTGCCCATGCTATCTTTCAACGCCATATTGATGTGGCTTTAGGTTCTGCTTGGGGTATGTGCGGTAGCTTACATGGATGATATTTTGGTATTTTCCCCTGACAATGAGTCCCATACAGTAAACCTTCAGCAGGTTGTGGAGCGTTTAGGTCAGCTGACCTTATACTAAAATAAGTAAGTGCGAATTTTTTGAGTCCCTGGTCACTTTCTGGCAAAGTCATGTTTGACCAAGGGCACATGATAACTCCAGACAATGAGAAGGTGATTTTTGAGTGATCACTCCAACTTTTGTTAAGTAATTTAGGAGCTTTTTGAAGATGTGTACGTTCCTTGAGAAAATTCAAGTCAAATCTTTCTTAGTTGCAGCAACTTTGTATAAGGCAAGTGGGGCAAAAGTACTCTAGTGGTCCCCAACTTTTCAGTATGCCTTTCAAGTGGTAAAGTTTTCTTTGCTGTTCACGTCCATTATTCACCTTTTCAACCCCAATAAAGAGTTCATTGTTGCTTCTGATGCCTCCAACTTTGCCATATCTGTGGCCCTATTACAAGTAGGCAAAGATTGAATCGAGCATACAGTGGGGTATTTTTCTCAGAAGATGTCACTGCCTGAGTTAAACTATGCTGTTTATGACAAAGAGTTAATGTCAGTGATTGAGGCGTTTACCTTTTGGCTTCATCACTTACACGGCTCATCCCAATCCTTCTTCATACATACAGATCACCGTGCCTTACTATATTACTGTGCACCTCATGTCCTAACTCCACGGAAGACCTGTTGGCATGAGACCTTTGCCCAATTTTCATTTTCTTATGAGTTCACTAAGGGCAAGGAGAATGGGTTGTTGGATGCCTTGAGCCGCAACCCTACATTAGAGCCTGGTTCAAAGGAGGTAGAGATTCATAATACCCAGTTGATGATTCCGCCAAATAAAATAGTGTCTCAACTTCCCTCTCCCCCGGCCAACATTCCAGCGCTTGCACCTTTGGAAAATTTGGAGGATACAGTACGTTCAGAAAGGTAGTCCTTTCTCAGCCATTATCAGCTGAATATACTATGGTTCTCGCTAAAAGCGCTCTGAATTAAGAGGATTTATTAAGGGGTTATCACATAAAGGATGAGATGGTGTGGTTTCAGGGGCGCCTATGGGTTACCGCTGGATAACTTCGCCTGGAACTTATCCAGGACCATCATGATGGAATCACCGTTGAACATCCTGGGGAAGCAAAGACCTTGGAGTTAGTTTAACACCTACAATTGGAAAGGCTTACCTGCTCAAATGGGACGGTAAATTAAAGAGTGCCTGATCTTAAATCAAATGAAACCAAATTGACAACCTTTAGTTGGGTTATCAGTATCAGTTAAGAAGGCTGAAGGGCCTTGGACTTCCCTATCAGTGGATTCATTGTGGAATTACCGGTTTCAAATGGTTAAGATGCCATCATGGTGGTAGACCGTATTACAAAATTCGCCCACTTTATTCCTTGCAGAACAACAATAAACGCAGCTGAGATGGCTAGGCTCTTCATCACTCTTGTGTTTGCGCTCCATGGTGTTCCCAAGAGATTATCTGTGACCGGGGACCCCAATTTACTTCCATCTTTTGGGGAAGAGTTGTGTAAGACTCTTCAGATTCACCCCTACCATTCAACTGCATATCACCCTCAATCAGATGGGCAGAATGAACGAGTGAACCAGTGCTTGGAACAGTTCCTGCGGTGTTACACTGCTGCGAATCATTCAAATTGGGCTCTCACCTTCCTATGGCCCATTCTAGTTACAACAACACTTTGCATTCTTTGATCAGTTGTTCCCCATTTTTAGCCAACCATGGTTTTAATTCCGCCTTTAACATGGAGCCCAGCTGTGGATCTAAGGTTGAAGCGGTGGTGGACTTTTCCAAGACTATCAAGAAGGCCCACCAGGTGGTTTCCACAAGTTTGGAGGTGGCAATGCAAGTGTATAAGGAGAACGCTGATGGTAAGCGATGAGTGGGTCCATCATACAAGGAAGGGGATCTCGTGATGCTTGATGCCTGTAAAATCCCTATCAAGCAGCCATGCAAGAAGCTGGGACCAAAGAGTATTGGCCCTTACCGCATTGTTAGAAAGGTGGGCCATGCCTCATACCAGTTAGATCTTCCCTCTTTGTCTTAGATCTTTTCTGTCTTTCATGATAGCAAATTGACGTTGTTTGAGTGCCCCCACCAGATACTCCTGAGGCCTATCTTGTGGATGGGGCGCCAGAGTGGGAGGTGGAAGAAATAGTTGCCTCCCGCCATGTTAAAATAAGACTGGAGTACCTGGTATCCTGGAAGGGCTTTGACGCTGCAGAGAACAGTTGGGTTCCAGCGCACAACTGTGTGCATGCCCAGGACCTGATCACCACTTTTCACCAGTGTTTTCTCCAGGCCGCTGGATTTTAGTTAAAGCAAACTGTTGCCGCAATGAAGTTGGCCCCAGACCACAAGAACTTTTCCTTGGAGCAAGCCCCTGGAGGGGGTTGATCCCTGAAAGGAGGAGAGGGTAATGTCATGGTTAGAAAATGATATTATAATTGGGACCAATGTAAAAGATAAAGTAGCATGTTGGGAGGCCAAGAAGGTGAAGTTGGAAGGCCTCCCAGACCTCAATCATACCATAGATCAACGCTGGGTCAAGGAAAAGTATTCCCAGGGTGGTCTCAAGGATGCAAGAGAAGTTTGGCCCTGTACAACAGCAGGTGCGTTAAAATGAACTATCTTTGCGGTGAATGAAAATAGTTTGCTTCAGTTTTTAGGTGAACAGGGACTCAAAACCCGTTTAGTTTTCAAAATTTACAGCTTGGGTTGGCCGCTACTAAAATCAATTACCAGAGTTTGGTTGATTACCCAAATATAGTGTATTGTCTGATGGAAGCTTATGCCTATTGGTGCGCCACAGCTTAGACCCACTTCTTTTGATTGATTGTTTTTCTGAAATCCTTTAAATATCTTATGTTGAGACCAATCTCTCCTGTTGGTCGACTTCCCTATTAATAAACCCTTCGCTAAGTACACCAATTTTCATATTTTATGTTATCTTGGACGTTCCTGTGCATGAACCTCTTTGTGGAGGTTTCATGCTACATTAAACTTTTAATTTTATCTATGATTAAACTATCCACCCATGCACAGTTGGGCCACCCAGGTTCCCTCCAACCTAGGACGCCTATACCTTACTACTCCTTGCACCGCGTTGCTTATGTTTGTTTACTCACTTTAATGATAACACTACTCTACCTAAGTTATTTTTGCTTAAGCACCCTCTGTTGGGCTCTAGTAACATTTGTATTATCGACTAGTTCCCTGGCGTTGGCCCTGTGCACAAAGCACTACCACACTGGGAACAGGAGAGTTATAGACACTCTCCTTACACTAGCCTTACCCCAATCAAATATTTGCTTTTGCCTCTACATCGAGTATGGACATCTCTTCCCATATACCAACAAAGTGATAATTGAGCTGGCAACGGCCACCTTTGCACCAGAAGGGTCATTGACTTCCGCAGTTACAAGGGATATATTGATATTGGATTCGCTATTGAAGAGGATGTGGACGCTGCAGCAGTAATGCCCTTAATTTATAAAAACACACCCATTACCACTACCTGTACACGCCTCCCCAATGATACCACACTTTGTGGTGACCTTTGCAAAACTCCCCTCACAACTTCCCCTTAAACGCTCTATGATGAGTTGATGTCTGGGCTGTCCACTTATGAAACGGACCCCATCCTCCAATTTATTGTCCCAAGTGGTGCTGAGAGACTAGCATCACCTCAGGCAATTGCCACCATTACCCCCCACCAGCTAAACATGGCCCAGCACATCCCACCGCATGCCTATATCCCATTTACACCCAACCATTTTTTGGGCCCACACCAACAATGGTTGCACAATTTTTCCCCTCTGCTATGAATTGGACCATATGAAAAAAGCATGTCAATATAATTCACACCCTGCAAACATGGACAACTTCACCCATAAGGCCACACCAACAGCGTTTGAGTGGGGATTTTTTATGCCCCTACCCCCAGGCCATGCACTTGAATCAGAAGCAAAATCTAGCACCTCAAATCCAAGCCAAACAATTCACACCCATGCCAACCAATTGGGTTCAGGATCAGACCAATGTCAATCCAAAAATCCTCCACCTCAAAATTTACTTAACTACAGCCACCTATCGCCAAATCAATCCAAATCAAACAAAATCCCTGGGACTTATTGGATGAAGTGACTGAATCTATTAAAATTGTCCCACTTCCAGCTAAACCAATCCATCTAGAACCTTTTATGAATTCAGACTTTGATTCCCCATTCCCGCCCAAACAATATGTCCCCAAACCCAATGCTATCTCATACCAAAGCGACCACCAGCTTTTTGAGGCCACAACGCCTCACCTAAAAATCTCCATCTTAGTGAAGCCATGGCAAAATCTGACTATGAATTTAAAAAAGGGCTGCACATCCCTTGTTCCCCTCCAATTTTTCTCCTACTGTAAAAGAGGAAACCCAACGCCTCTATGAAACTGCCACCACTGCTGTCAAATGTGTCATTACTCTTTCAGAATTTTTCCCATCCACACATTTCACCAGAGCAAACATTGCAAAATTAGCCCAACTACCTGACACCCACATCCAAGCTGAACACCATGTTGCCAAACTCATAGGATCCTTTATTTAAGCCCAAATTGACAATCTCAACGACTATCTATCGCACCTCAACCCTCATCTTGCAGATGCCTCAACCCCCTTACTATCAGCATTGATCCGCTTTTTCAATGTTAATCCCAAGGATGTAGATTTTGATCCGCCTGATCTCCCCTCCCCTCCGCCATTGTGGGATAAGCAGCTCGCCGCTGTGCCACTTGGTAGGTGCTTCTTTTTTCATCACTTTTGTGTTCCCTGCTGCTCATTTAGGGCAGTCAGTTCATGTTTTTGGTTATTTTAGTTTTGGATAATCTGTTTTGGTAAAGTCTGTCCCCTGGTTGTCTTGCCTCAGTTAAATAAAAAGGTCAACACTATCCCCTATGTTCCCATTGTTCACCAAGGCAGTTACAGTTATTATTCATTTTAACTACCCTAATCTGAATGGAAAACAAAAATTAAGCATGATCAATATTTTTAAATAATTAAGGGAGCAAAAAAAGCTGTATTATATTTTGTACCCTGGGAGGTAGTGTGGGTTTGGTGTATCTGTTGAAAAACTGAGTGGGCATAGTCGCTGACCAAGCATAAGACAAAGGTGCAGACTTATTATCATCAGGGTTTGTTAAGGGCTGCACTTGGAAGATCCTCAAAAACTAAATCCACCCGATGTTCAAGTCTTGGGGAGCAACCCCTGCAGCTTAATTGAGAGGAATTCCTGTTTTGTGCAAGAAAGGGAGGAAGCCAGCAGCCATCCCTCTTGTCACCATGAATGACTTAACCCATGTGGTAGATGAAAAGTGGGTGATGGAATACCCTTGAAAATGCGTCATTTCCCCCATGCTAACCACCCATGAGTTGGTACAGAAAATTTTTGTGTGTGTTGGAAAGTGGAAGCAGTCAGGGGCCATTGACATCAGGGGGTTGGCAATGATCTCCCTCACAAGAGGTTATCTCCACTGGTTCAAGTTCTGCTGATAAATTTAGATAGATATCCAGTGAAAATAAATCAATTAATTCTTTTTCAGGCTTGGAAATCCTCAATCACTGTTCTCCTTTTCACTAGCAATCATGTATCCATCCCTGATAGGTACAGGTACAATAAACCCTATCCCTACTCAATGGGACTGGTCATATGTGGCCTAGCCATGGGCACACCCAGTCGCTACCTGGACAAAGCGTTGCTTATTTACCAAGTAAAATTGCACTGGGAGGAGAAATTTGGTGGAAAAAACTTGAGCCTAAATCAGCTGGCCAGTCTGAGCCCAATCCGGCATCAAAAGATTTTACAATGTTGATCTACCATAGCAAATTGCATAACCATTCCTTACAATGATTGCAAATGTTTCCATTCCCTATTTTTGTGAGCTTATAAGGAAGTGTACCCAAAAGGTTCTACTATCACTACATTTTTCCCATTTATGCTATTATAGATGATTACAAAGCCCCCAAAAAATTAATATTTAATTTTGAGCTTATCAGTTCAGTGAGTATTTGGGTGGGTATGACTTCCAAATTTGGGAATCTTTAGCTTATGTTCACGGTTGCCCTAGTTTCTTTTCACTCCACGATTTGAATGGCTGTACCAGAGGTATTATGATTGGTGCTTTGGGTGTTCACTCATCCTGAGTTCCAGGCCATCTTATTATCTCACACTTAATGACAAAATGCTTCTCTTATAAAATATTGGCAAGTGAGATGTGAGAGGAATCAATAACTGTATTTGCAGGGTTTATGGGTCTCAGGATACTCCCTATGAAAGGTGTAAGCCTTGTCCTGGAGAGAAGGTTGAAATATACTGCTGTGAGTGACTTACCTTCAAGCTAATCAAACTGTCCCATAATTCAAAAATTAAGGTTTTATCTTACATCATCAATTTAGGATTCAAATTCAGTGTATTACCTGAATTACTCTAAATCTAGCTGATAATCATTTATTATTTACAAATAATTCATATTATTTCAAGGTCACATTCATATGGCTCCATCATCTGTGTCCAAGAGCTCCCAATGTCTTCATCAGCTGTTCATTCTGGAAGAAAGCAAGTTAGACCTCTAAACCTGGACTATTGGAAGAGCTCATATTTAAGGTTAATACTAATTTAACCTAGTTATGAAACTATCACCTGATATCAAGAAGATCAGCTGATCTTCCGGGTGGGATGCAATGAAAGTCAACTCACGTGGAATCAAGGAATAACAGTGAATTACTCTTCGCCATTCCCAATTAATCATGATTCCCTTTTACTTTTCAACAATATTAAAAATAGTACTGACTTGTTTTAATAAAGTACTTTTTCAGATGATTTTATCAACTATATTATTTTTATTTCAGTTCTTATTTTATTCCAAAGAACAAAGCCTCATCCATTTCTGCATTTATTGAAGCCCTTGTCCTCTCTGGCTGATGTTATAATTTAAGGGTTTCGTTGATTATTCACAGCTGAAAGCCTTAAATTGGGTAACTGCACAGGTTTAATGTTGTTCAATTATCTGCATTGTCTGATAGTGATATATAGTCAATTGATGTTAGTATGAAGACTATTATCCATAGTTGAATAGATCACTAGTATTGGGTCCAACGCTTGACCAGTATTCCTCCTCAAAATACTTAAGATGTCCACAATAGATAATCGTTTCTTATACAGCCTAACTTGATCCACGCTCAGACCTTTGTTTACAGCTTATTATGGTGACATACAGTTGGCAGAAATTCCCTTATTAGCTCAGCTTTTATTCTCTGGATCCACGCTCAGATCCTTACTCTTTATCCTAATAAGTCACCAATTAAAGCACACATCAATAATTTCCTTAAGAATAGAACTAATAGCAAATTCTGGTAATTACTCTTTTTTATATTTAAATTTATTGTGGGGAAGGCTGACCATGGGACGGACACTTCTGAATATGACTCAGGAAAGACAAACTTAGTACTAGGGGAGGCACCCCAGAGAAGCGATGCTATCTCTTGTTGCCAGCGGGAACGCCACTTATGGGGAGGGGGAGGGAACGTGTGAAGGGGCCGTAGCCACTATTGAGCACGTGTGGAGGAAGGGGTCTGATTTGATGAACCAGACTGGGAACCAGGAGGAGACCAGCTGTTGGCGACGCGGTGGGAGGTATCCAAACATCCACGCTTGAAAGTGGTCCACCAAGTGAGACCAGAATCTGTGGACAGCTTCTGGGAGGGTGGGAATGGAGCCAGCGATGGCATCCAAGACAATTGTGTGGATAGTCCACATGGCGATTGCAACCACCAGAGCACGGAGGGAGGGTGGAAGGGGGAGGCCATTGATGAAGCAAACATATCTCTTGACAGACTGAAGGGATGCGTTTGATCCTGGCCCAGTAGACGTTGAACTTCGCGCCATATCACTTTAGAGGTGGGGCAACTCTCCAGGCGGTGGAACAGCGTTCCATACTGGCCACACATGACACAGGATGAGTGTAAAGCGTTAGAGCGCTCAGCTGTACGATACACCCGCCTCAGGCAGCGCCACACATGGGAGCGGACTTGAGGCTGCAACAGAGGATGGTGTGCGTATTTCCAGATAGTCTTTTGGGTCTCAGTGGAATAAGGGATGTCCATCATGTCCAGGTAGTCCACCCTGGATAGGACATGGGGTCAAATGGGGATCACGCCATCATGGATGGGTAGCCCCTGTACCTCTTGTGTGAACTGAGGAGAGGGGCGGCCTCTTCGGGTTGTATGTCTGCTAATACGAATTCTCCACTCTGTGCTTCGCATGGAGAGTAGGATTCGTTTGTAGTGGGTTTTAGTCCCGTGAGGACCTGTGGCCAATGTGTGTGATGCGAGGTATTTCATCAGGGAGTGGGGGTTTGATGGATTGTTGAGGCCCAAGGCTTGGGAGAAGTTGGAGCAGGCCGCGCGGGACCAGTGTTGGGATGAGAGTGTAGGAGCGGTGATGGCCGCGATTCAGGTGCCCAGGATCTTAGTAGCATGGGCTTTGAAGTCAAGCAGGCTATGCCACCTTGATGATGAGGGCCAAACATGACCTCTAGCCGTACTGGTGGAGGGCGGCCTGACCAAAGCCATCCTTGCAGCAAAGCATACAGGGATTTGAAGAAGCTTGGGGAGAAGGGGATGGCGTGGGCTCTGAACCAGACTTTGGTTAGGAGCATAGAGTTGGCAAGAACAACCCTGCCAGTGAGGGTAGTAGGGTGGGCTCTGAGAGAGGCGATTCGCTTCGTCACGTTGTCCAGTATACGGCACTCCATTACTGCTGACGCATATCCGCCTGCCTCCATCCACACGCCCAGATGGTGCACCAGTCCTATGGTAGGACGTGGCACGAAGGGGAGCACCAGTGGAGCGTGTGTGTGTTGAGCTAGTAAGGCGTGGACGTGGGCGAGCAGATGGGCCAGGTTGGGAACTAATTGCTGGGGCCCAGCAGTTCTGAAACTGACCAAGGAGGATGATTTCAGTTTTGGAGGCGTTCAGTGCCGCGTTGCTTACCCAGGAATATTCCTGGATGAGGGCTTCAAGCGCGCGTGCATCTTTGTTATTAGACACTACCACCACGCAATCATTTGCAAATGCCATCATCTTGACTGGGGTTTGCCTGGCACATGGACCCCAGTGAGTTGGGAATTCACATTTCGCAGTAGTGGGTCAAGGCTGAAATTGTATAAGAGTGGGCTGAGGAGGTCCCCTTGTCGCAAGCCCCTTTGAGGGCGGACTACTTCTGTTAGGAAGCCTGGGCCACGCACTGCCATTGTCACAGATTCTGTGAGCAGCATTACCCAGTTTATGAAGTGGGGGGGGGGTAGGCGGAATTGATGGAGGCAGGCCCTTAGGTATTCCCAGTTTACTCTATCATAGGCCTTTTGTTGGTCCAAGAATACCAGTGCCCCAGAGGCTGTGGACTGACATGCATTAGCCACGGAGTGCACGTTGTCCCAAATCGACCTTCTGAGGATGAAACCAAATTGTTCTGGGGAGATGGTGGCAGATGCTACAGTCCCTAAATGGTTAGCCATGATTTTTGTTAAAATTTTGGTGTCTGTGTTTGTTAGAGAAATGGGGCGCCAGTTGGCTAAGTCAAGCTTATCCCCTTTCTTGAAGAGTGTGACAGTAAAGGCCTCATTTCCTCCTGGTAGAAGGCGCATTTCCAACAGGCTTTGGTTAAGTGAGGCTAGCAGCAATGGGGATATATATTTAAAATATTTTTTGTAGAACTCATATGGAATGCTATCTGGGCCTGGGCATTTTTGGTTTGGTGCACCACGAGTGGCTGTCCATAATTCATTCGGAGTAATTAAATTCATTATTTCTGGGTATCAGAAAACAGTGTGGATATGAGCTCAGTTGAGAAATTCCACCATTTTGGCTGGCTGAATTGGTTCAGCTCGGTATAACTCAGAGTAATATTTTTGCATTTCAATTGCCACTTCAGCCGGTGTGTCCACAATGGAATTATTCAATCTTTGCACCTGTGTACAGGCCATGCTCTGGCATGGTGTGAAATTTTTTTAAAGAAGTATGCGGTGCACTTGTCACCTTTAGTGATGCGTGTGGCCCTGTATTGGACACAAACCCAATATTTGTGTTGCCTTTCAAGTGCGTTGAGGTAGGCGGCTGCCTCCGCCCACTTCCAGCCCCATGCAGGGCTGTATCCTGTGGCTGGAATATTGGACTCCAAGTGGGCCAGTTCTGCCAGAGCGCGCGAGATAACCGCCGATGTGGCTCATGAGCATCTGGAGGAGAGATGGCGATAGTGGCGGATGGTGTCCTCTTTGAAAGTTGCCCATGTGGAAATGGGGTCCACACAAAACGGTGCAACAAATAATTTTGCCAAAGTTGCCTCTTCCACCCACATGGAAAATCCTGGCGACGCGAGCTTGGGGGGCAGATTTTGTACCAATGTGGGGCCTTTGCAACTGTGACGGGTAAGTGGTAGGTTATCGAGACCAGTTGGTGGTCAGAGAATTCCATTTTCATTGTTTTGAAGTGGGAGATGTGGGGTTAGAATTTCGCCAGTGTTATAATAAGGTTGATGCGGGTCATGGACCTTAATTGGCTATTGTGGATGTGGGGATGCATCATGTTTTCAAGCAGTGGGGCATGTCGTGGCAGCGCATCCATTAACCCAAGGGTAGCTTTTAGAATGCATAGTTCTACGTGACCCTGTGGGGCGTGGGGTGAGGGAGGCCACCAGTCCGTTGGTGAGGTTAGCCAACAGTTCATGTCACCCACTAGGAAAGAATCAGGGGGTAGCGGGAGGGATTTGACCGATGAGAAAAATTCCTGATGCTCGTGTGCACCGTTTGGGGCATAGATGTTGATGATTGCGTGTGCAACATCAGCCCATGAGAAGGTGACGATGAGCACTCAGCCATTTAGGAATGTTTCTGAGGATGTGAATTTGAAAAAACTATTTTTCTGAATTAGCACCCCACAGTGCTTCGACCAAAAGGATAGGGATAGGAGGAGCATTGTTTTCCAAGCTTCTTCAGAACCTCGTGGACAGTGGGACTCCTGGATGGCCAGGATATTCACGGGTAAATTGTGTTGTAAAAACTCAGTTTCCTAGCCTGGGACGGGGAGGCCTTGAGTCCAGCGATATTCAACATCCCTAGAGTGAAGGTTTCCCCCATCGCACCTTAGGTGCGAGGGGGTGGCCCCTGGGCCCACCAGCCTCTTCCAGGTCCCCATGGGCTTTCACAGCAGCGTGAGTGTTAGCAGCAAAGCTATCGGGGTTTTTGTTAATTTTTGCGGAAAGAGTCGCGTTGGCTTTGGCATTCACTTTTTTTTCTGACGTCAGAAAATTTTTTTGCGGTGCAGATGAGTTCAGTGCACTGTTGAGCGGGTCAAAAAAATTTTTTAGTTGGGATAGGTCCCAAGTCAGTTTTGACTGGAGCTTGGGTGCAGCGATTGGGTGAGATTGAATCTCCCATCGGATCCTTGGATTGAGTGGCCCACTTGGCATGGGCTTCCCAATCTGATTGGTTGATGGATTCCCGAGTCACTTCCACTGCAAAGGTCTCCATGTCCTCCTGGCGTTGTGAGTGTGGGATGGTGGTGGTGGCCTTGGCCGCTTCCTTGGCCGCAGCCCTACAGGCCTGCTTGGCCTTCTTCCACTCCTGCGGGGAGATGGGCTTTACCAATAGGTAGCAGCCTTGTGCTCCCCATGGGAAAGCATCCTTGGTGCTTGCAGTTGGTTCGTAGTGCGCCTCTCCGCTGGCCATGGCTGCTGAGGGGTGCTCTTGGAATGTGACGCCCTCCTTGATGGGACATGCGTGCACCTTATGGCCAAACGTGTCACAGTGGGTGCAAATGGGGGCGCGCTGTCCACGGTTACCCAGAATGGGTGGGTGGTATGCCCTGCAATATCAATAAAAGTGGAGTGTGGGATCTGGGTTAGGTCCTTCGCGATCTCCTTGGTTGGGGTCAGAACTGCGATGGCTTTGCCGGTGCACAGGTGTGGCATCAGTGTGAAACATTGCATTTCAAAAGATTGTATTTCGCCATATACGGCGAGACCATCTTTCAGGTGTTGCTCCAAAATGTCACGTTTTACCATAGTAGGCAAAAAGTCAAACGTGAGGAAAATTTGGTTTGATTTTGTATAATTACTCTTTTATTAAGTTAATTCTTAGGGGAATTTATAGTGGGAATTTGGTGCTCAAACCTTGGTTGGCATCTCATTGATGAAATGGCAGCCATTGCCATTGAAATACCCATCGTCATTGCATCAGCAATGGTCTTCCCCATCCTGGCTAGGATTCCGTCATTTGGATATCTTTGAGATCTAAAACGGAAAGAGTCAGAAAACGTGTCACTAACTTTTTCCTCTCAATCCCAGAAAACCAACAATATTTGGCAAGCGACCTGTTTAGGTAATGGACTTTTTTATCAATTAAGGCAAGTCATAAACTAATCAATCTTTCACTAGTTGCAGGCAGCATCACTCACCTCAACTTGCTACTTAAATTCCCAATTATTTGGTGATGAAACCTGACCAATCCCAATCAGTACACATAATAGTTAATCATTGATCAACTATCAGATGCCCCTATTTCTTTGGCAACTATTCCAAATGAGATGTTAAGCATTTATCCAGATCAATCCCCAACAGATCTGAATCAGGAAAATTACCTAAAATCCCCAAACATTGTTACCCCAAAATCAGGGTTAACTGATATCCAATTCACTTCATTATAGGGAATTTTCCCCTAGCGACCCCTGTTAATCTAGTTGACTGAGTTATGGGCAAAAATCCCAACAGCTGACTATAGCCTCCTGCAATCAACACCTATGCCATGCTCCCCAGTGTTAGCACCTGCAAGAACAACTGGAAGAGTTGTGACATCTGGTGCTCACTACAGGGGCACTTCTGAGATGCACCCTGAGAAGATACCCTTAACTCTGGGCTGAAAAGAATCAAATACAGTGAGTACTTCAGATCCTGATCTTTTGCCTACCTCCTGTATAATAATCAATATTCAGTAATTGTAGGAAGAAATTTTACCAAAAAGATATTTTGATATTCTAAACAAGAAGGTCCTGTACGTTTCAGATCACCTAGCCAATTTAAGTTCTTGATCAACTTATTAAATACATCTCCTATAATTGAATCAGATATCAAAGAGCAATATAGTCAACATCATAAATTGAAGAGATTGAAAACGTCAATACTTTATTTTGAGAAAGAAGCAAAGCGCTACAAGAATGTATGAGACTGTGACTGGGAGGACACTTGAGAAAGAATCACACAGGGAAATCGAAACTGGCCTCTAGGATACCTTGCTAATTGTGATAAGCTATTCTACAAATCGTTTTCCATATTAGACCAAAACAAGAAGGAGCCATACAAGCTAATTTTTTATTCTCCATTTGAAGGAATAACATCAAATCAATTGGAGTGCTTAAATTATAATAGGAACAAATGAATTTAATAGCTACACTAATATTTATTTAGGTGACCAAAAACAAAATTACAACCTATAATGTCATTTTCCTCTCTGATGTTTCAAAGCAGAAAGTGAAAAGAAAGCTCACAGCAAGTTTGGACCCAAAAGTTTTGAGCAATAAATCAAGATCAGCCAACAAGCATCAATAGAGCTATAACCCAATCAAGTTGGGACAAGTCAAAAGCTAATTGACAAGCTCAACAATGGAATTAAGCCTTGAGAGCCCCATGGAAGCTCTGAATATCTTCTGTGCATCAAAATCCCAAAAGCGCTGGGAAAAG
This sequence comes from Massospora cicadina, assembly GCA_022478985.1. Taxonomy (NCBI): domain Eukaryota; kingdom Fungi; phylum Entomophthoromycota; class Entomophthoromycetes; order Entomophthorales; family Entomophthoraceae; genus Massospora; species Massospora cicadina. Next base: position 16,746 of record JAKSZP010019146.1, read on the forward strand.
CATTTGATGCTTACCCTCTCACAAGCAGCAACAAGCTTGATGACTCTTTGCTGGTAAGTCTGTTGCCCAGAAATTCTAATGGCTATCCTCTGAAAAATGGGCCAGATATTACTAAAAAGAATTACCAGGCTTTCCTAGTTTCACCCTTAGCTTGGAAAAACGCTGGTCCCAAAAAAACTGAGCTCAAAATTAACTATAATGGCCTGAAATTTAAGGCTGAAGAACTACTTAATTTTAAAAGTTGAGAACCTACTTTGAGATGGCCAAAAATTTCATCCCAATCAACTGGCTTACACCAAGCAGACTGCACGCAAATCCACCAGAGGCAAAGCACCCTGTAAGAAACTTGCCACCAAAGCTTCTTGCTAGAGTGCACTGCTGTCAGCGGTGACAAGCAGCCTCATCTTTAGACAAAGAACAGTTGCCCATCGTGAGATTGCTCGGGATTATAAAATCAATCTCTATTTCCAAACCTCTGCTATTGATGCCCTTTAAGAGCCTGCTAAAGCCTACCTTGTTAATATTTTTTGAGGATACCAAGAAGGCCCTCGCCAAAATTAAGAAGGAGCTCTTGTGGTGAAAATTCAAGTTAGTAAAAAATAAAGATGCCACTAAAGAGCTGTTTACAAGATCTGCTGGAGGTCAAGATGAAATTTAGGTTCCCTGAACTTGGAAAGCCCTGAAAATCATTCCAGGGTTCCCGTGACACCCTCGCCAACCTAGCTGCCATGCCCAGGGGCAAGATGAATCACCACGCCATTAACTATTTTAATTGCGAGGATCTGAGTACTTCCAAACTTGAGTACTCTGTCAACTTCATCTCTCAATCTTGCAATCATACAATGCTAGCACCAACGCCTTCAACTTTGAGGCTGCTGGGTTAGTCCTACCATAAGAGTTGGAGAGAAAATTACCAAGACCTACCATGCTGTGGAGTCAGATTTGGAATGCCCAAAAATTAATTCCAAGGTTGGCTATAATGCCTCGCTGAATTCTCCCATGCCATGCATCAGTTTAAGGATTGGGCTTCAGGCGAAGGCCTGCTAATAATGATCAACATTTGTGAGGTAATGGGCTTTGGCTTACCTGATTCAGCGCCACGCCACCATACCAAATTATCTCGCCTATTTACCAGTAGAACAGATGGCCACTTGAAGTTGTAGAAGTTGGTTTTCCTCAGGCACAAATTGGGACCATCTCATCCTGTGTCCTAATCATCTCATCATTGACATGCGCCTCAAGCACGCCTTTGTCATATATCCCCATCTAACTCCCAAAGAGATAACGACGTCCCAACTTAGTCACTTTATAGATTTACTCTAATGACTTTATCCTAACTTGTCAAGTTACCACAAAGCACCTGCTTATCCTCACTATCAATACAGAACCTCCAGCTGAAGCCCCCATTCCTGCTGTGATGCCACTAGATTATGTTTGTCAAACCTGCTGCTGTTGGACTCTTATTATGGCAATCACAGGGCCTTGGTTCTCCTCAAAATGAAGATTTAGTGTGACCTCTTGACCCAAACTAAGCTAGCTTGAACCTAGAATGACCATAATTAGATGACCATTTTTGAGACTCCAGATGAAATGCATCAATCAAATTAACCTGATAAGATTAATCAGCCAATTTGCAACAGGAGTATACTGTAAGGAGAGTGTCTATAACTCTCATGTTCCCAGAATGGTATTGCACAGTGCACAAGGCTAACGCCAGGGAACTAGCCATTAGTACAAAAGTTATTAGAGCCCAGCAGAAGATGCTGAAGCAATAACAACTTAGGCATATAAGTGCGATTATTATAATAAATAACCCACCAGAAGCTACGCGGTGCACAATGAGGAAGGGGGTAAGCGACCCAGGTTGGAGGGAACATGGGCGAACCAACGGTGCACTAGGGGATAGCTTGATCATATTGAAAATGGTGAGGTTAATGGAGCGCGAGAGCTCCTCAAAGAGGTTTGTGCACAGGAGCATTCAAGATATAAATAAAAATATAAAATGGGGAAATTGTTTATTGGGAAGTTGACCAACAAGGAATGTTAGTTGGGGAAAACATATTTAAACTTTGACAGGGGAATAAGGGGTTTGCATAAGTGGACCCAAGCACCAACCCACCAATAGGCACACACTACTATCCTGATTGGTAGAATATGGTAAAACTGACTTTACTCATGTAATCAATTGAAGTTGGATTTGACACAAACGTGTGATTTTGTAAATGGAACAGGTTTTGAAACCCCATTACTCAACTAACTGATCCAAACCATCTGCATTCATTATGTAGAACATTCATTTCAATGCCTGGGCCATCATAAGGGGCTGGGCATTTGGCACCCCACTAGTACCAACCTGGGCATGTTTTGCCCATACCCAGCGTTGGTCTAGGGTATGCCTAAGGTCATAGAGGGCCTGTAACTTCACCTTCTGGGCCTCCTGGCACCCAGCCTTATCCTTGGGGTTGGTCCCCACTATGATGTCATGTGACCATGACATTACCCTCTCCTCCCAATGGGGCTCAACCCCCCTCCGGGAGCTTGCGCAAGGGAAAAGTTCTTGTGGGCAGGAGCCAACTTCATGGTGGCAACGGTCAGTTTGGGTTGAGATCCGGAAGCCTGGGGGAAACGCTTGTGGAAGGCTCCAATTAGATCTTGGGCATGCACACAATCACGCGCTGGAACCCAATTGTTATCTGCAGCGTCAAAGCCCTTCCAGGATACCAGGTACTCCAGTCTTCTTTTAACATGGCGGGAGGCAACTATTTCTTCCACCTCCCACTCTGGCACCCCATCCACAAGATAGGCCTCAGGAGTATCTGATGGGGGCCCTCAAACAATGTCAGTTTGCTCTCATGAAACACTGAGAAGATCTGAAATGAAGGGGGAGATCTAGCTGGTATGAGGCATGGCCCACCTTTTTAACAACGTAGTTGGGGCCAATCTTCTTTGGTCCCAGCTTCTTGCATGGCTGCTTGATAAGGATGTTATGAGCATCAAGCATCACGAGATCCCCTTCTTGTACGCAAGACCCACTTAGCGCTTCCCATCAGCGTTCTCCTTATACACTTGCATTGCCGCCTCCAAGCTTGTGGAAACCCATTGATGGACCTTCTTGATTGTCTTGGCAAAGTCCACCACCGCTTCAACCTTAGACCCACAGCTGGGCATCATGTTAAAGGCGGGGTTAAAGCCATGGCTGGAGAAAAAGAGGAATAACCGATCAAAGAATGCAACGTGTTGTTGTAGCTAAACTGGGCCATAGGAAGGTGAGAAACCCAATTTGAATGGTTTGCAGCATTGTAACACCGCAGGAAATTATCCAAGCACTGGTTCACTCGTTCAGTCTGCCCAACTGATTGGGGGTGATATGAAGTTATATGCAGGGGCGAATCTGAAGAGTCTTACATAACTCTTCCCAAAAGATGGAAGTAAATTGGGGTCCCTGGTCGCTGATAATCTCTTGGGGAACACCATAGATTGCAAACACAAGAGTGATGAAGAGCCTAGCCATCTCAGCTGCGTTTATTGTTGTTTTTTAAGGAATAAAGTGGGCGAACTTTGTAAAACGGCCCACCACCACCATAATGGCATTTATAACCATCAGAGACAGGTTGTTCCACAATGAAATCAACTAAGAGGGAAGTCCAGGGCCATCAGCCTTTTGGATTGGTACCAACAACCCCAAAAAAGGTTAATGATTGGGGTTCATCTGGTTGCATACCAGGCACTCCTTACAATACCGCCCCACCTGAGCAGGCAATCCCTTCCAAATGTAGGTGTGACGTATCAAATCCAAGGTCTTTGCTTTCCCTGGATGACCAATGGTGATTCCATCATGATGGTCCTGGATGATTTCCAGGTGCAGTGGTCCAGCAGGTACCCAAAGGCGCCCCTGAAACCACACCATCTCATCCTTTACATGATAGCCCCTGGATAGATCCTCTTGATTTAAAGCGCTCTTAGCAAGTACCATGGTATATTCACCTGACAGCAGCTGAGAAAGGACCACCTTTCTGAACATACCATATTCCTCCGCATTTTCCAGAGGTGCAAGCGCTGGCCCATTGGCTGGGGGAGAGGGAAGTTGAGACACAATCTTACTCGGCGGAATCACCACCTTTGTGTTATGAACTTCTACCTCATTAAGATCAGGAGCTAAAGCAGGGTTGCGGCTTAAAGCATCCACCAAACCGTTATCCTTGCCCTTGGTGAATTCGTACAAAAAGGAAAATTGGGCAAGGGTCTCATGCCAACGGGTCTGCTGTGGGGTTAGAACATGAGGGACGCGGTAGTACAGAAAGGCACGGTGATCTGTATATACATGGAATGGTTGGGTGAAGCCATGAAAGTGGTGACGCCTTTATGTCAGCGCCTCCACCACTGCTAGTAACTCCTTGTCATAAATGGCGCAATTCAACTCAGGCAGAGAAATTTCCCTGGAAAAAATCCCACTGGATGCTATATCCCATCTTCGCCTACTTGTAACAAGGCAGCCGCTATGGCAAAGTTGGAGGCATCTGTAGACACAACGAAATCTTTGGAAGGGTCCACATGGCAAAGGACAGACGTGGACAACAGGGTGCACTTCACTGCTTGGAAAGCATCCTCCAAAACTGAGGACCACTGAAGCATCTTTGCACCGCTAGCCTTATATAAGGGAGCTGCCACCTTGGAAAGATTTGGCGTGAACTTCTTGAGGAACGTACATGTACCCAGAAAGCTCCTCAATTTTTTTAAAGAAAATAGGAATTGGCCACTCACAAATCGCCTTCTCCTTGTCTGAAGTTATCATGTGTCCTTGGTCAAACACGACGTTGCCCAGAAAAGTGACCTGGGACTTGTAAAACTCACACTTGCTTATCTTCAGTGTAAGTCTGGCTGCCTTTAACCTCTCCATCACTTGCCAAAGGTGTACTGCTGGGGCTCGTGGTTGGGGGAAAACACCAGAATGTCGTCCATGTAGGCAACTGCGCATACCCCCAGCAAGTCCCCCAAAGCTGCATCAATGCTGCGTTGAAAGATAGCAGGTGCATTCTTAAGCCCAAAGGGCATGACCCAAAACTGGAAAACCCCTTTTCTGGTATGGAATGTGGGTAACCACTCTTTTCCCTTTTTTAACTGAATCTGATCGAATGCATTGAGGCAATCCATCTTAGAAAAGACTTTAGTCTTCTCCACATAGCGCGCAATCTGAGAATCCAAAGGTATGGGATGTAGATCAGGTAAATTGACGTTGTTGAGGTTCCCATAGCCTACACATGGGCATAGAGTACCATCAGCCTTCTCAACAAAGAGAAGTGGGGAGCATACAGGGGAGGTACGCTGAAAAATCGCGCCTTTGGATAGCTGTTCCTTCACCCACACATCCAATGCTTCTTCCTCCCGCACAGTCAATGAGTAAATGGGGGAAGCTATATGCACCAGATCCACAATGAGCTTGAACACACAAACAAATTCAGAGTGCTCAGAAAGTGTGTTAGCAGATGCTGCATCAAAAGAAGATTCCAACCCCTCCAAACAGGATGGTAGGGGAACCTCCACAGAGGGCTTCAGCAAAGGGGCAAGCTTAAAAGTGGGCATATTTAGCCAATGAGGTAATTTGCCCTGGGCGTTATCCTCCAATAAAGGAACAATCAATATGTAACCATTGGACAAAGACAAGGATAGAGTGTTTTCTTTCAAATTAGTCCTGACGTCAAACTTTCTCCACCAATATACACCCAAAATAATGGGGAACAAGAGGTTCCTGATAGCTTGAAAATGGTTGGACTGAAGATAGGCGCCCACCTGGTAGTCCACCAACCCCATGACGTTCAGCACAGGGATACCTTGAGAAGCCCCACCCCTAACCATACCACCTGGTGAGTAACTCAACTCAAGGTAGTCAGCAAGGTCTTGGTCAATAAAATTCTTAGTGGCCTCTTTATCCACTAAAATAGTTGTGCTGAACTTCCCCAAAGGGATGTAAGGGTAGCGGCCAATAAGAAGTATCCATAATGGTATTTATTCAACGCAGAAAACGCCACTACCTAACCTGAAAAACTTCCTCTGGAGTAAGAAAGCCCTCAGGGTATGTTTTGGAATCATAGAAGGGGGAGGGATAGTGTGCCATTCTTACTACTGAGCTACATATCCCACCACACCTTCTGCAGGTGAATATACATTATTATATTTCAAACAAAGTTCTTTTTCCACTTACTGAGTGCCCCAGATCATTGTAGGGGTCAAACGTGGGTTCTCAAGGATAATCTGATATACTGTAATAGGGTCCTCAACCAGGCCAAAAGAACTAATAAACGGTTCTGAGGTAGAGCTAAGGTTTTCATTAAAGACGTGTTTTTAGATGTGAACGACCCTATCCCTTGAACAGCAACGGAATGGCTGATGTTATCCAAGGCCAATACCCCCAGGCCCATCTGTGCCAATTCCGCTGGCATCATCTGATAGCGCGGGTGAAGTAAAACTCATTTATTAAAATTATAATTGAGAAATTCAGTGGAAAGTTGGGGAATCAGAACTTTTGGACCTCAAAGCGTCCATATCCACCAGGTATGAGCATGGGGTTAGATATTTTCCAGTTGGAGGCAACCATAATAATGCCAAGTTGCTCTAACCTTCAGAAAAAAGAGGAAATAACAGTGCAGCTAATGACAGCCTAATACCACAGCTGGCACCCACTGTTTCCACTTTTGAAAAGTTCCACACAGAAAAAGTTTGTGCACATAGATTTAAGAGGTTGGCCAACTAATGTAAGGAGAGTGTCTATAACTCTCATGTTCCCAGAATGGTAGTGCACAGTGCACAAGGCTAACGCCAGGGAACTAGCCATTAGTACAAAAGTTATTAGAGCCCAGCAGAAGATGCTGAAGCAATAACAACTTAGGCATATAAGTGCGATTATTATAATAAATAACCCACCAGAAGCTACGCGGTGCACAATGAGGAAGGGGGTAAGCGACCCAGGTTGGAGGGAACATGGGCGAACCAACGGTGCACTAGGGGATAGCTTGATCATATTGAAAATGGTGAGGTTAATGGGCGCGAGAGCTCCTCAAAGAGGTTTGTGCACAGGAGCATTCAAGATATAAATAAAAATATAAAGTGGGGAAATTGTTTATTGGGAAGTTGACCAACAAGGAATGTTAGTTGGGGAAAACATATTTAAACTTTGACAGGGGAATAAGGGGTTTGCATAAGTGGACCCAAGCACCAACCCACCAATAGGCACACACTACTATCCTGATTGGTAGAATATGGTAAAACTGACTTTACTCATGTAATCAATTGAAGTTGGATTTGACACAAACGTGTGATTTTGTAAATGGAACAGGTTTTGAAACCCCATTACTCAACTAACTGATCCAAACCATCTGCATTCATTATGTAGAACATTCATTTCAATGCCTGGGCCATCATAAGGGGCTGGGCATTTGGCACCCCACTAGTACCAACCTGGGCATGTTTTGCCCATACCCAGCGTTGGTCTAGGGTATGCCTAAGGTCAGAGAGGGCCTGTAACTTCACCTTCTGGGCCTCCTGGCACCCAGCCTTATCCTTGGGGTTGGTCTCCACTATGATATTATATGATCATGACATATACCACAAATACCTTGACACTTAATTGGATTATTTAATTTTACCTGGACCAAGACTTACTCCCCTTAAACAAGGCTTGAGGGAGGCTCTCTTGGGATTCCCCAATGAAAGGTGTAAGCCTTGTCTTGGGGAGGTTGACATATAATGCTGTGAGTGAATTACCTTTAAGCTACTCAGGTGGTCCCATAAGTCACAAATTAAGGTTTTAGCTTACACCATCAATTTAGGATCTAAATTGAGTCTATTACCTAAATTACTTCTGGTTCAGATGATAATCAAACATTATCTACAAATAATTCACCTAATTCCAAGGCCACATTCATATGGCTTTATCTTCTGTGTCCCAGAGCTCCCAATATCTTCATCAGCTGTTCATTCTGGAAAAAAGCAAGTTAGACCTCTAAACCTGGACTATTGGAAGAGCTCCTATTCAAGGTTAATACTAATTTAACCTAGTTATGAAACTATTACCTGATATCAAGAAGCTCAGCTGATCTTCCAGATGGGATGTGATGAAGGACAGACCACGTGAAACAAGGATTTTTAGTGAATCACTCTTTGCTACTTCCAATTAATCATAATTCCCTTTTACTTTTTAACAGTATTATAAATAGCACTGACTTATTTTAATAAAGTACTTTTTTAGAGGAGTCTATTAACTATCTTATTTTTCAAGTCCTTATTTTATTCCAATGAACAAAGTTTCATCAATTGCTGCATCTATTGAAGCCCATGTCCTCTCAGCTGACTATAGCCTCCTGCAATCAGCCATAATGTCATGCTCCCCAGTATTAGCACCTGCAAATGCAACTGGCGGAGTTGTGACAATGGGAATTGTTACTATCCCCAAAAGAACGTTTAAAATATTAGGGAGAGGGGGAGATTCTGCAGAGTGAGACTGATCCAAATGGTTTATTATAGCTCCTTCAAGCCCCTGAGAGGGTTAGAGTGATCCTGATGTGGTACCTAAGTTCCATGTAGTGAAGGATTGACTTCATATGTTTATACTCCTTGACACTATCTGTACTTATGGAAGCACATGGTGTCATAGTCAAGAGCGTGGGGAGCATCCCATCCACACAGGAATCTAGTATGGTACCATTGGCTTCTCTTTGTTGTCAAATACTAGCACCTGGACGCATCCTAATGTGAGGAAACTAGGGGAAATATCAACCTTAAAGTGCTTAACTAAGTGAGGTAGTCAAAGGGTTGTGAATTAGATAGCACAAGATAATAATACCCTCTATATGATACTAACAGTATTATTCTTGGAGAACAGTTATAGAGCACTTATAAGAGTGAAAAGAATTTGGGTTGGTGAGATTTCTTCCAAGGTCAGGAAATTTTTAACAAACACTTAACCACTGTTTTATTAGATTGGGTTATAATGTTAGTTATCCAGAATGCTAAGAAAACCTGGCTTCCTTTGTGGGTATGCCAAGACCCACAAGGGCAGCCACAATCCACAAGGCACCACTGGTTTTTAATTACCTATGGGTGGGCACATTGGAGGAGGTGTTGGAAAGGCTCCAACCCAGGGAATTGTTGCACATTTGTTTAATTTATCAAATTAACTAAAAGGAAGTGTTTTATTAAATAATATTAAACTACAAGAGAAAGCTAAAGAAAAGAATAAACCAACTCCTACTATTAGCAGGGTGCTGGGCCTTACGTTGTGATAGGGAAGGGCTGCTAAGCTGAATCTTAATAGTAGGGAGTGATTTCAATTTCAAATTCATTAATTAATAGTTTATGCTACCAATTTCCCTTTGATAGTATCAGAAGATAAATCCAAGCTTTTCTTGTGTCAATTTACCTAAATTCTGAATGTCTGAATTTGTTTTTACTTTTTAAAGAAGGATATTAAGCTTGATCCCAGCTTTTGCCCTCTTCTTTCTGACGTTTTGCCCAAATTTTGCTTGTTAGGTATGTTTTTGCTATTCAGCTTGAGTTGTGGGTGAACTACCTGTTGGGGGCAGGGAATGGAGACTGTGGTGTGGAGTTTCTTGATTTTTCTAATATCTTTACAAAGTTGGTTGATTTTTTAAATAAAAATCTGCAGATTTTGAGACTTAGATAATTTTTGGGCTGGTGGTTAGATGGGGGAATATCATATGGCAAACAGGGAGGGGCAGCAGCCACCCATCTCTCATCCAGAATATGCCCTAGGTCAGAGATCTGGGTGAGGAGCAGGGACTTGGGGTTTGAAACCTTTTTGGTTAAAGGGATATATAACCCTGTCTAGCTTGATGTCTGGCACCTGAGGCCTTACAGTTGATTCTAAAAGCGCTGTGATCCATGGTCACTTTAACATTATCTATCTCACCTTGACCATCTAAATTATAAGTAGTAGCTAAATCCATCCAAATTACAAGTAGTAGTTAAAACATAATTTGATTGTACCATATATTATTATACATTGAACTTATCTAGAATCCAATATATAAAAATTTAATACAGTTCGAGAATCTAAAATCCAAAGAATTTTCTTTTCAATGCTCCTATATATCAACTTAATCTTTCACCCAACTTTTATATAAGAAATTCTACTTGCTTTTTGTATTAAAGCATTAAATAAAATTTGCTGTGATCGTACAGTATAATTATGTTCTACTTACTTAATTCTTGACAACTTTTGCACCCTTTAAAAAGAATTCTGTCTCAAAGATCTTGATTTCAAAACTACTGTAATCTTTTTTGTTGGCGCGAAATTTTACTGGATTTAGAATTAGCATCGTGTAATTAACCCTTTCATTGATTTTCAAAAAAAATCATCCATTTTTTTGGCCTTAAATTTGGCACGAATTTCTTAGCCGAAGTTCACTCTTTTAAGCTCATTTTGGTCCTTGTCGTAACATGAATATTCGATAAATTTTAAAATAAATCTATATAAATCTTATTTTAATTGGACACATATATGCGTTTATAGATTTACATACCCCTCAATTTTTGAACGCATATGCGTTTTTAGAGTTACATCACCCCCCATTTTTTGGATGCATATATTCGTCGAATCATTGAAAGAATTAATTACTTACAGAAGCTCAACTTTCTATTTTAAATCTAAGGTTGTTGAATTAATTTAGCAAATTTAGCGCGTATATTAGCTCCTCCTCTTATCGAGTGGAATGGAGTCAAATCGCGTTTCTTTTATCTGATTTGAGGAAATTTTATAGTACGGTTTAAAAAGCTGTTTAAACGCGTGAGGCTGAAGCCAAACTTTTAAACGAGATCCCAAGCTTTCTTTAGGAAGATTTTAGAAAACTTCAACCATTGAGTTCAACTCTCTACTTGTTATAAGTGTTTATAAGCGTACCACGATATGAACTACGGAAGTAATAAATTTTGTGTCCAGCAAAATCATTGTATACTACTCGCATTTTTAAAACATTAATTCTAAAAGATGCGGCTTGAGTCGCATTCCTTAAGTTCATTGTTTCTCTTGGCCTCTTGCAATCTATTTCAAACTGCATTACTAAGATTTACCTTTAGATACTGCAAATGCTGGTTATGGATATGTTCAAGGGGGTATGTCGAGCTACTCGACGTATAATAATTCCGGCATGGGTGGGTTCTCACATGATTCTGCTGCAGATAATTATGGATCTATGACCGGAGATTCTAGCGGTGCTGCAAAAGTAATTTTTACTTTATTATATACTATACTCTATTATATTTAAACCCTTTGAATTGAATATATTTATACTAGTAACTTACTTGTATTGTTTTTGTACGCCTCACAAGTTCAACATTTGTAAATCCATGCTAACGTTTTTGCGGCCCTAAAGAAACCCAGAAATATGTCACTTCGACATGTTACTATTAAGCAAATTAAGGACATTCATATTCCTGAAGACAAAGATGCGTCTCTGTCCTTGAATGGGGTTGAGATTTCTCAGGTATGAATTTGAATTTTGGCTTAAAATCAGGTGCAGAGGCCTAACAACTGTTAGGTTGTTATAGTCGGGGCCATAAGTTCTCCTCCTGATTCTCAGGCAGCTTCTTCAACCTTGAGCGTTGAAGATGGGACGGGATTTATTGATGTGCGTTTTTGGGGATCTAGCTCTTCCGGAGAGACATCTCTGGTAGCGCAGCAGCTTGAGGCCATTAAGTAAATCCTTTTTTATTAAGACTTACTTTGCAAAACATATAAGGCCAAGGTCTTATATTCAAATAATCGGGAATCTTCGTGTTTTTAGCGGAAAGCTAGGTGTTGGGGGTGTTCACGTGCGTTCAATCGAAAACCCAAATGAAATAACTGCACATTTTCTTGAATGTATCCATACGCATCTATCGTTGGCTGGCCCCAAAAAGGTATTATTTATTAGTATTAAAACTAATCAGTGATAGCCATCTTTTAACGCTGGTTTCGGCCAGCTTCCAGCATTTCAACATCCCAATTTTGCTACCACTGGTACAAACGATAAACTAAGTGGTGATCCAACGACACACCTTCGCAGGACAATACTACAATACATTTTTGTGACTGGCAATGGAAATAGCATCCCTAAAGCTCAAATTAAGAAAATGTTTGAAAACGGGGCTGTTACCCAAGCCGAAGTTGATCACGCATTGCAATGGCTCATTGAAGAAGGTCATGTTTACAGTCCTGATGGGAGCGAGACTTTCAAAGCAAACTCAGGAAATTTTTGATGTGGTTGTTTGATTTTGGTTATATGATATGGTACTATATCTGTTAAATTTAGGTATGAATATTGACCCAATCTGCTTATCCTTGCAATAAAACCAGCTTTTGTATCGCTTTAATTGCAACCTTATAAAATAAGGATAGTTGCTTTAGAGGAAAGGCATGCCTACTATGTTTTTGATGAGTCTATTATTCTGTTGGTTGAATGTACTCGATTTGTGTAACGTTAGTTTAACTTTTAGATTTTAACTTTTATAAAAAGCCAGTTCAAGTTCGAATGCGTAACTCGGTAAAAATCAACCAGCAAAAACTTGATTGAACATTGAGCCTTCTGCAAGAAGCATGACTAAAAGGTTTATTTTAACTATTTAAGTGAGCTGTATTTTTTAAAGAATTACCATGAGTTAGTTTGAGCAATTTATCATTGTAGTATAGTGGTATCTAGAATTTGGATAAAAATTGCATTTCTTTTTAGTACTGTAAAACATGCCTAAAACGGACCGCAATTGTTCAGGATTTTTCCATTTTCGTAGATTTCTTATTTTAATTTATTCCTTCGTTGTAAACCTATGCGATCATATTTTTTGTAATGTAATTTGTTTATTAAAACACAACTTTTGTAAGATGGAAACCTGTGAAAACGAAAAATACCTGAATGATCGCGTTCCAGTTTAGGTAGGCTTTACTGTATATAAAAAAGTAAGTTCTGAAAATTGTACCTTTTTCTTTTTGGCTGAGAATCAAACTTTTTGTCAATTTATCATAAACTTGCGCAATACGACCATCTCCTTTGACTTTCATAATGTATTGTCCGAGGTTGCTAGGACAATTCTATAAAGCAGTTTAGGTTTTGAATTAACGAAAGCTAGAATGGCAAGTTAAAACCCGAATCTATAGCTTGACACGCGATAAAACAATTTGAAAGCAGCGGGACTATAAGATATGCTATACACTATAGATTAGCAACTAAAGAAAGGTACATAGTTAATTATTTTATGTAAAGAGATTTGCAGTCAATTATCCATAGGATAATCTAGCCAATTGAGTCCTCAATAAGCAACCAATTCTACAATGGGCAATACTATAAGTAATGATTTTGTAGAGAAAGAACTAAATTAGAAAGATAAATTTTTATATAATTCTCAAATATCTAAATATTCCCCATGATAAAAAGAATATTGATTAGATACCCATCTCACAAGAATCTCCTCTCAATTCTACCTTAGTAATTATACCCTCAAAAACCCCTGAATATTTATCTAAATTTATCTATATTAATGCCTATAATACTAAGTTAGCCACTCAACATTAGTACCAGGCAGCTTCAGGCTAAGTAAATATTTTCAAGGTGAGAGCAAAAACTTGATAGTAGTAATCTGAATTGTTACCCTCAAATGGATAATAATCTGGTCAATTGTCATGTTAATCTGTACAATCTGGTACTGATCATCAAATTATTTGCTCAGTTATCACTTATGTAGTAGCAACATATAGTGCTCCAAAAATCACAATATATGATTCTTCTATTCTCCTGATATTGGTGGTTATCCTAAAGTATTAATAGGGTTTCTCTATTATTCCTCAGTTTACATCCTTCCTGTTATGGTTAATGATATCATTGAGGAGACATATTGTAGAGATAAGGCTGGCCATGATGAGGAAAAGAGGACAAAGTTGGCAGGCCTGCCTGACTTGAAGCACACCCTGTACCAACGCTGGGTAGAGGCAAGATATGCCTAAGTTGTTTCTGGGGGTGCACATGATGGTTGGATGGGTGTTACATTTGCAGTGTTAAAATGCACCACAATTTCAAAAATTATGATGGAACTTTGCATTTGGTTAGAAAACAGGGCTTCAAGACCCAAACAATTTATAATATTGATAAATCATGGAAAATTCAACTCCAGTCAATCACTCAAGTGTGGCTTACTTAGGCTAAAGTATACAAAAGTTGGGAAGCTGTATTTATTGGTTTAATTGGGTGCAGTGCCTCACCCAATAGATGATCCCCCCAATCATTTGCTAATTAATTTGTGAGACTAACCTTCTTTGTTAGTTGACTTGGTTTATAATAAGCCATCCATTCATTTTATTTTTGTTGAGTATACTATTTGACCTTTTTGCTGACCTCCTGTAGGTTCTGGGGCCCAGCCCCTGCACCTGGACAGGGACCAGCATCCCTTCAAGACAAAAAGGGGTCATAAGGCCCAGGCGGACCCCTTGTTGCAGTTGAAAGACTTGGTGCAATGGTGGATGAGCACTGGGGCACTGCTCTACCCCCCAAGGATCCCCTACCCCTGCCTCTTCCCCCTCCTATACCCAGTTAGGGTTGATAGAGGGGATTTGCAAGGAGGTTGCCCAAGCCAGGGGCCACAGGCAGGCCCCTGGGACTCACCCCTTCCCTAGAATTTTTTAAAATCTTCAAAAAACAGGTCATGATGACCTTGAGGCCTGCTTTGAAAATTCTGGGCCAGGGGAGCCGGTCTGGGGTACATGGGATGAAAAGTTGAATAGGTCATTATTCAGGAACCTGACTGATTATTGAGTGAGCAAGCCCAGCTGTCCCACCCCTCCAGAATGGATTCAGGCAGTTCAGGATGCATGGCCAGCCCAACTCAAATGGCCAGGTCCTAGGTCAGCACTATTAACCTGACTTGGCCTAAAAATTTGGGAAAAAATTGTAAAACTTATTTTTTGAATTTTGTCAAGGTCTTGAATACCCCTTGCCTACCATTCCCCAGCCAATTGCAGCCCACCGCCAAATCCCAGAGCCCAATCTCTTGATGTCACCACCTGATGTTTTCCCAATTTATAAAGGCAACAGCCCCTCCCAGGGGCTGTTGTTAGTTCATTTTTACTCCCTCGCCTTAGTTGCAATATAAACCTGTACATTCTGCCCAGCTCATTGTGGACTCCATACATAGATTTATTTAAAAATAAAATTCCACTTTTCAAACTGGCAAAATGCGCCGCCACCCTCATTCTGATCCTGATAATTGTTAATTAGGTTGTCCGGTCAATTGACCCTTTCAACTGACAAATCATCATAAACTTTTTAAAAAAAATTGCCCTGGACAATGCGCCCTCACCTCCTAACACTATTGCGCATCCATGATCTTTGACCCTGGATCTATGCCCTGTTGATGGTTCTCCTAAAGCCATTTGCTGCGTGGGACAGCCTTAGAGCGACCCCATTTTGTTGCTGGTGGAGAGAGGCACTCACCTGACTCTCATGTAAAAGATTTTGTTTGCCTAAGGAGCCTGGAGCACCTTGCTCAGGGAGAGCTCATCCTTGGTGCTCTGCACAGGCCCCCTCTGCGCCTCATTTCTGCTGCTGATTTCACAGCAGAACCCAAAATGCCTTGTAGCATTCCACAACCCTCATTTATTAAATTCAAAGGCATGCAACTGTGAAACCCCTGAGTTGCCATCCTCTCTGCCTCCACCGCCCTTGGGGTTGCCCCCGCAAGACCTGCAGTTGCACCTATCACAACCATTTGGTTTGCCTTGAGGGTTTTTGGTACGTTTCTGAACCTTTGCTCTTGCACACCCACACTAGAACCCTGCTCCTTCAAGTCACTCAGACCTTTGTGCCCCTGGCATTCTAGGCTCTCCACTGGTGTTTATGCACCCCAATTGGGAGCCCAGTCTAATTTTTCTTAGCCATGTCCATGATATAATGAACTGACCTCTTACCTCAGCCATCTCTGCCCTCCTCTATGGTGTTGGTGAAGCGATGGCCTATGCCTTCATGCTGAACTTGCACTCCCTCTGCAAACTTGTCTTCTCTTGTTGGTTGTGCCTCTCTCATCTGAGATTGTAAACAAGTTTTGGCGGAATGAAGCTCACCCCACCAAGCCCTTACTGTCAGTGTAACCCCTTTTGTCAATATGCTAAGTATAGGAGTCCCTTCTATCCCTTCTGATGAGGTGGCAGACCAAGTCCTAATGCCCTGGCTGAGCTCCAGGTGCGCTTTGCTGCCAACAGCAGGAAACCCCACCCCCAACTGATGCCCAAAAGAGCGTGGCCCTCCTTGATGCCCTGGAAGGGGACGCCTGCCGCTGGGTAAGGGGGTGCTCTGCTCTGCAGCCAAAACTGAAAACCCTACTCTGCTCCTTGCAATGGTCACCTCATAAGTTCAGGTCCCTGAGTCAAAAACTTTGCGCCTCCTCTACCTCTTCACCTTGTGTAAAAATTTATGAGGGGATGGTTACTTTTAGCCAATAACCCCTATAAACTTATTACTTGCACAGGTTCAGGTTTTTGTGCAATTTGTCTGCATTGTATGATAGTTGATATAATTGGTTGATAATAGTATGACGACTATTATCCATAGTTGAATGGAAGTCCTAGATCTCAGCTCAACGCTCGGCCAGTATTTCTGCTTGAAATACTTGTGATGTCTTAAAATAGGCATTTGCTCCATTGTACCATCTAACCCAATCTTCTCTTTGATTCCTATTGATGGTTTCCTTGATTCAACACACAGTTGGCAGCAATCCCCAATTTGATTCCGCTTCTTCTCTGGGTCTCCGCTCAGATCCTTACTCTTTTCCTTAAAGAGTCTCCCAATTATTACACACAGCAATAATATCCCTGAGAAAGAATAGAACAAATGAATACTGATAAAGTGTACTGAGCTGGTATATCTACTGTATACTCTTTACTAAATTCTATATAAACTCTGTACTACTGTACTACACATGCTTTAAACTACTGTGGTTTAAACTGTGGTTTTTATTATTAGTGAATTCTAAGGGAATTTATAGCGGTGGATTTGGCACCCAACCCTTTGTCAACACCTCTCTGATGAAATGGCAGCCATTGTCATTGAATCACCCATCTCTTCTCAGCAGCGATGGTCTTCCCCATCCTGGATAGGGCTCCGTCATTGG
>JAKSZP010019147.1:0-33806 GCA_022478985.1 Massospora cicadina
GGTCACTCCCTTTTCTCATTGTGCACCGCGTTGCTTGTGGTGGGTTATTTAATATAATATTCGCAATTATATGGCTATGTTGTTATTGCTCCAGCACCCTCTGCTGGGCTCTGATAACTTTCGTATTATTGGCTAGTTCCCTGGTATTGCCTTGTGCACCATGCACTACCACGCTGGGAACAGGAGAATTATAGACAATCTCCTTACACTGGCTACTAATCAGGGAGCATTTCTCCTGATCTTCTGGCGAGATCTCTATCTGCCAGTAGCTGCTAGCCAAACCCATCGCCAAAAAGTACTTCAAGCTGAACAGGAATCTCAGAGCGTCATCAATGCATAGGAGCTGGTATGAGTCCTTCTTAGTTATCTCTTACAAGTTGTGGTAGTCCATAACTACCCTATAGGTTCCATCCTTTTTGCATACAAGCAACAAATAAGATGCCCAGGGACCCTTCTATTTTCTGATTAGCCCTGCTTTATCTAATTTGTTTAGCTCTTGAGCAATAACAGCATCTCTGCTTTCAAGTGGCAGTAAGTTTGGCTTTTAATGTTATATAGTGGAACTGGTATTCATTTTGTGAACCTCACCTTTGCATAGGCCATAATTGTTTGATCTGAAACTGAATATGTGTCTGACCATTGTCAGACAATTTCTGTCTCAACTTCGGAAAAAGAATGTTGTAGGTAAGAATAGTTCTGACTCCCCCAAATACAAGTGGGCAATTACATGTCTGATCTCCTAGTTTTATGGCTTTGAACAAAAATAATGACAATATTGTCCAAAAGACACTGACCAATTCTTGGTGGAACCTCGTAAATTAGGGTAAAACCTTTACAAATATTAAATGGGCAAATACTACTAAGTTGGGCAGTCAGATTGCCCCAGCCATGCGAGAAAACCAGAGGGGTGCATTGGAGATTCCTCCCCAGGCCACATCAAATCCAAAGCCAACCTCTAAGCGGGGACCACCCTCTTTTATAGGCTGGGCGGGGGTTTCCCAAGATGCAATAACTTTTGCTAATGGGTTTGGCTAAGTATATTAAATTGTTACCCCACAGGTACTTTAAACTTAATAATGACTCCCCAATGGTCATTCAGCCAAAATTAAGTGAGCTTTCCGAGATTCAATAGGTTGTATTTACATATTTTCTTATTATGATTGTAATAAGCCATACTGAACTTATCATTAAATTCCTTCAACCCTTGATACAGTTTAATACTGACTAATTGGATATCAAGAGGGTTCGTTTTTTATCCCTTACTGACACTAATAAATCCTTATAAAATCAACATTTTGTCATTAGTGTTATTCTAACTTTATTTTCTAAAAACCCCATTTGTGGATTCAGCTACCTTTAGCACCAGCAATTGAGAAACCACTAAATGCCCACAACCTTGTTTAACAGCTCTTCAAGCTCCTTCTGTTGTTTAGGGTTAACAACCTCAAACCTAATCTCATCAAAATCCCCTACCTCATGTACAGATTCAATATTCTGGCAACTGGTCAATCGGGCCACTGCAACAACCTGTCTTTTTTTGACTCTGATAAGTTTAGTAAGTGACATCTTTTAAATCACATTTGAATCTTCAAATTGTTTGTGTCATAGAGCCCTAGTAGTATTCTAAGATCTTGCTCTCAGATTCTGTCATAGCTTTATACTTCCAAGATGGTATTAGGCGGAATCTTCACAATAATCAACATGGCATCTAACGTTAATCCTATGGTCAAATCTCTATAGTCTTGCTAGTACTCAGTGGAAGCCCTTCTTTTGCGCTAACAGTAGGGAGCTAACTGCTTCTAGGAATTACAATCAGGGTGTAGTGGATAGTGTAAATAGATTGTTCAAATTCCACCAAGAGCGTCCATTGTTTCCGCGGTTTGGCATCTTTCTCTTTAGATACCAGTGGAAGTTTGTAACTCAAGATGCTCACAGTGCTGATGTGAAATTAATCTTCACATCAAGCTCCAAGATAAACTGCGTCATAATCAAAGAATCATAGTAGTCATCGTATAAAACCACTACTGGTGTGTTTTAAAACCATGAGCCCGAAGCATAAGGGTAGCACTAAATGGGCTATTATTGCTCGGGTAATGTCTGGTCCTCCAGTTCAGTATTTCACATTTTAATTGATATTGTGCATGAACTTCAACTCCTTCATGAGTATAAATAATAATGTTGACTAGATCCCAACAATCCAGTACTGCCAAGACGTACACCTTCTGGATAATCACTTCCACTTTCATTACGCTCTTGTTGAAAAGGTTTTCAGTGGTCAATGCCTCAGTAGAATATTCTTCAAACTGTATAAGAGCAGCAGTGCTCATGGTAGCTTTAACAGTATCCTCGACATCATGTGCCAACTTCTTATAGGTAGTCATAACTAGCTCTCCTCAGCTGAATTAATGACCTGAGTAGGCTATTCCATTGCATTAGGTAGGTATTGCTCGATTTAGATCCATCAGTGTCATGGACTTTCAATCTAGCAGGTACAGCCACCGCACTAGGTGCCTTTAACACGTGGTATCAAGCACTACACCAAATTGTCATTGTTGTGATCGCCTTCACCCTCAGTGTTGAGATCCACTTAATTTACAGCGTTGTGATATCCTTTTTAGGGGCTGCTTCCTTCTTCTCTGTGGCGTGTAAAAGATAAATTAAAAGTGCCCAGGTTGACAGCACTTATTGCAGGTTAGCACTTGACGATGCAAGCATTCAGGTGGTTTGAAACTTTTTTCTTTGGTCTGTCGCCCTTATCATTAGCAACATTGATATCCTTGCTAACTCGTTGAGGGGTGGTGTTCAAATGGCTTTGTATTTAGTTTTATATGTCCCTTGTACTTCGATTTAACACTTCTTTAAGTACCTTGTTGGATGTCGCGCTAACCACTGAAGTTATATGCATATTTAAATTAATGTACATTTCCAAAGAACTCAGCAGAACAATTTTTGTGATAGTTATTCCATAGTTCCTGTATCCACAATTGTTGAGCCTTGAAATAGTATCATGAGGCATAGTCTTTAATTAACTTATTCCTGCCAATTTCATCAGGAGGAACTTTTGTTTCATATTATAACCTCTTTTTCATAGCCAAACTCAGAAAGTAGGATAGTCTTCATTTTGGTCCACGAATGTCAAGGTGTAGGCTCGCGTTAAAAATCTCCTGAGCCTCCCAGCTCATACATTCTTGCATGTGGCGATCTTTTTACACTTGCTAGCACCATCCTTGCTATTATCATACATCTTGAGGAAACCAAAAATTGTTCCTTTCCATGTGTGTACATACTCTTAGAGTACAGTTTAAAGTTAGGATCTTCCTCAACAGGGTCAGCGTGCATCATGGTCAGTTGTGTAGCAGTTCTGATCAGTTGTGGGACATTCTGTTGAGCAATCCCATATAGGTGCCTCCAATAGGATTACTAGGGGAGTAGAGGTATGTTCTGTTATAATATTCAATTGTTTCCTCAATTTATCTATAATCTTGTCCATAGAAAACAGCATTTGTCATGCTGTTACAAGAGCTCTCCATATTCATTCAAAGAGTTATAGGTTTTCTGGTTTCTTTGAAGAATATAATTCTCTCCTCTAGATTCATAAGTGTAGATTCCAGTTTTATTATAAGAGATGGTCCTCTTACAATAGATAGAAATGCAATTTGTGCTCTTCTGACAGTCTCTTTGATGCACTCAAGATCATTGCATAGATCGTGCACTTCTAGATCCAGGGTACAAAGCCTTGAACAGATTGTATTATCTCTCAAACAAGGATCTCATAGGATCTCTCTCCGTGATATAATTACATATCCACTTCATTGTCAAACTGCTTATGAGAACTCTTATGATCCTCACTAGGGCCTGATGATGCCACTCCTGTAGTGAGAACCACAGTCAGCTTGCTGACCTCAGTTTTCTAAAAATGTGAAGACAACTCATTAGTAAGGGGGTCTACTCCGTACAGATTAGGCACCAGACAACCTTTTCCTGGACAAAATTATCCTCATAGAGCTAATTCTCCTCTGATACTGCAAAGGGTAGCATCAATCTCTTTGGTAAATTATTCGCATCCATGGCAAATCTCTGGTTGTCACTATTTGACATGTTCATTATAAGTTGGCCCTCAGAATCAATGGAAGAGAATACAGCCTCTCTTTTAACAGCTTGGCTCCAAGTTATCCGCGATATAGAGTGTCCTTGTTCTAACAAAGCTGATCTCAGAAATGTACTGTATCCTGCTCACTGGCTAATTCCATACTGGCTCCTTTGGATAAGTTCACTTAAACCACTATAAGTGAAACTAAAATGATAAAACTGAGATTCTGTGAAAAGTTTTTTATAAATACAAGAAAAAAAGTATTTTATAATATAAATAAAAATCAAGATAGTAAATGAATGAATATTGTTAAATATAGTAAGAATATAGGTATTGATATGGAGGTAGAAAATCCTCTAGTTAAATGGCGTCTAACTGCTGCTTTTGTGGAAAAGTTCATTTGAGCTAATTCTTGTATCCAAGAGCTCCTTCTCGCAGTGTCTATCCTTGAAGCTGGATATCCAGGGAGCCTTCAATCTATGCCGCTTTTAGGTCAAGTGCGTTTACATATTCTTCTAGTATTGTTTTTTACCAACCCTGGTAATATACTGGTTGACTTCAGGTTTTAGTGATGCCACTCCTATGATATGCATTGCATCGTGGTTTTAGTCAAATCTCAAAGTTGGCTGGTCTCTAGACTTGATATTATTCATCCTTGTGCCTCTGTCATTCCTATTGTGGTAATTTGTTGAGTCATAATTGCATTATTGGTGGATTGCAAATTAACCAGACCTGAAGAAGGTATAAAGAAGTTCAACTTTCACTTGGTCATAAAAATGTCGCTTTTTCTATTGTTTAAATCCTCTGAAGCATCAAGGCGATAATTCTCTTGCATGACATCTATCAGATCTTAGGGTAATTGTTTGCTTCTCCCAAATCTATAAAAGGGGCTCATACATCCCTATTTGTGGTTTAGCTTCCTGAACTTTAGCTTGTTTTGGGATGAACCCTACTCATTACAAAGGTCAAGTAAAGATCCGCTGATCTGCTCATGGCCTTATCCATGACAACCTCAAAACCCACTAAACCTCAGAGGCATCACTAATATCTAAAAACCATAATGCATGTTTATTCCGTGTTGAGCAGGATCTGTTATCCCATGTGACTCAGGTGTTTACTCATTTAATTGAGAGTGACTCAAAAGATAAGAGATAAAAATATGGAGCAAATTACCTATTCAGGAAGACATTAAGCAAATATACCATTACTTTAACCCTGCTGAGAAATGATATGATACTCTCATGATGAGTTAAAAACCAAGATCAACAATTCTCATTAGAGCAGTGAATGCCAACAAATGAAGAAGGACTTGAATCAGCCCTTTTGAGTGTTAGATAATGATACTAACTCTTGCATACTTACCACTCAGCTGCTTGTCAACAATCCATGATTGGACATCTGAGTTAAGGCCCTAATAGATGATAGAGTTAATCCAAAAGAAACATCAGTTTGCTGGATGTCGCAACAAGCCTTACTATTGAAATTTAGAAACATCTCACTCCTATGCAAGCTCAAATCCGCTGACTCACTTGACAAGTTGAGTAAAGCAAACATATACCAAAATCACTAATCTGAAGCTCTATAGTACATGTTGTCACAGGATTGGAAGCTACCACTTTTAAACCTACTTTCAAGTACAAGTTTACACCTATAGAAGGGAGTATTGCATCTTTATCTATGTCTATATAAATGTCATGGAAGATGTGACTGATTATAAAAAGGTTAAGCATATTTTCTTTTTATGGCGTAAGGCTCAAGAGGTTATGGTACCCCACATGGACGACCTGAATACTTGGAGTAAACTGAAGAAAGCGTTAACAAAGAATTAGATTCTAAGGAAATCTTGAGTATGAAGAAACAGGATTTTATGAGGGATGCATTACGCCAAAGTGAAACTCTGGCTGAATTTGCAGATCACTTTTATATGAGGCTCAAACACTGATAACTTCAAAGATGCTTACACTGCGATGCCATAGCTGTCGTTGTTACTGTTTTACATAGTAACGCGGACCTTGCCAACCATGTCACATTGGACAAACGAAGTTTAAGTCTGTCTTAGACATCAAAGAAGCCCTACTCAATGTTGGTGATATACACAAGCCAGAAACCTCCCAAAAGGCTTATACAAAATCCAGAGTATATAGCATGGAGGAAACAAAGCTTAAAATGGTGGGAAGCACAAGTGTAACTACTGCAAGAAGAATGATTAAACTAAAATTAGTTCTTTAAGAATAACCCTGATCGTGCTGAGGAGGGAAGAGGGCGGTTGGCTTAGGGTCAGGTACTCTAAAACCAACCAGCCTAAAGTATTTAAAAAAACATTGCTAGTAAATCATCTTTCATGCATTAAAAACAATTTTTAGTGATAACTCTGAAGGGGGTTATTAGGACAGGATATTATAATTTCAGGCACACCTGTTGAGATTGCCATTACAGACCACTTAAATGCTAAAAATATTGGCAACGGAGGGTCTATAGGACACTTACATAATTCAAGTTATCAGGCGCTCAAGTATAACTGACATGCCCAGCGATGCTGATCAATACATGCCTTGTTAATCCAACCCATCTTAAGCATGATCGTTCTATCAAATATTAAAAATATTTTAAAATTTCTGTCAAGACTCTGATATGATTGGATGATAAGCTATGGTTCTGGCAAATCATAATTTAGATTTGAAGAAAGCCTCAAGATTGAGCAATAAACTATGTTAAGGCAAAGTGAATTGATAAAGCGATTATGGTTTGATGAACCAAGGGAATTCCGCCAAAGACAAAATGTTCAAATGAAACCCTTAGATCAGAGCAAGTAGGGATTTACTAAAATGTGTGTGTTGAATCCGCCAAGGACTACTGAGGACTAATAGTTGAGCATGAGATTGAGAAGAGTAGGTTTTTATGAAGAAAGAGAAGGGAAGGAAAGAGTAATGGAGGTAGCTGTTAGTTAACTATTAGTTAAGTGATATTGTTGGGGCAATAGCTCCTTATAGAGTCTTTATTTTTATTAAGTGTAGAGGGCCAGCGATCCTCATATTGCTTGTCCGTTGCTCTGAATATTTTCTTTGTGCAACCAGTTCAGCAGACTCAGCCTAAACCGCTAAAAGTTACCAGTGGTGCTCAATACGGGGGACCCATTGATCAACTTATTAGATAACTTCATACTTGCCACTCAATGGCGCAACTGGTTCCCCTTGATGGGGTATTGCCCTAATTTATTGAATTGTCACAATATGTGGAACTGAAGCTTGCCTTGGATACACTACTTCAGGCTCAAAAAATGCTTTTCAGCGAAAATAAAATTATAACTGATCAGCTCATCAAGGCTTTTCACCAACTTCACCTGGTGAGTGGCCACATCAACCAACTTGCTGACCTTGTGGGTGACATTACCAACGATCCTCCTGAATTGCACCCCCACCGTTTTCATCCTAAAAACAGTTATCCAATTTATAAAAATATAAATAAAATGGCAGTTGAAGCTCCTCCTCATGCCAACACCCTACTCCGCCAGCAACTTCATGGGGCAATGGAGCCCCTGGTTGAGGGTATTCATATCCCCAATTTTCCTCATGATTTTGAGGAAAATGAGAAGTATGAGATTAAGGAGCTGGCTTTTAAAGTGAGCCATGCCTGCATTGATGCAGCAAAAACTTCTCTTTTTAACCCAATTATCCTTAAACCCGCTGGCGCATCAAGTCATTTACTTATATGCCTGCTCTCATCACTTTTACTGAGCATCAGCTTGCTCAATATGTTGGGGCGATGGACACCGCCAGCCTCATTAATGAAGAAAACCCACAATTTTACCTCCTTATGCCACATGTCGCTGATGCCCCAACCCCTATTTATCCACCATGGTCTTCCAGCTAAAGCGGGCGCCAGACAAAAATTTCCCCAAAGTTTCTTCACCTTCTGATATGGCTTCCTAAACTGTTTGCTGAGGTGCCATATCGAGAATTTTTTTATTTCTATTAATACCTTTGTTTGGCCCATTTGCAAAAAAAAGATGCGTGGTGGCTCCCCCTTTTTGGGTTGGGCACCACTAGTGCTAAAAAAGTGGGTGACACTACTGAGCACTATACTGTGCAGAGCGTAAATTAAATGATGTTTTTAGGGAGGAATAGTTCTGCAGCAACAAGAAGCCCTATTTTATCATGACAGAAACATACACATGTTTTTCGAGTGGTTTGAATTCACCATGTAGTGGGCTTCTAATTGGCGGAAAGTTAAACTATTGTTATCTGCTTTGGATGTTGTAAGCGCTGATCAGTCACATGTTACCTTGATAGTAGTACTGTAGCTTACCATGAGGTGAAGGAGACTGTGATCCATCTATTTGGTGGTCAAGGTGAAAATGGCTCAGTGCAAGGCAAAGTTTTTGACAAATATCTTTCCAAAAGAATGAGTCCTTGGTACATTTTATGGAGCGATTCAGACTGAGGCTAATGTGTTATTGAGATCAAATATCTTAACTAATGAGGAGGTGGGAATAGCAATGATTGCGGCTGTTAAGCCATATTTAGATTTGTATAGTGCTATAGTTTACATCCTTCAGAAGGAGCGGAGCTGTTAATAATAGTTAGTCATTTGTGCTATCTATCTGTTACTTTTAGTGCTCTCAATGTGGAACGAAAAAGCATGTACAACCGCTACCAAATCCCCACCAGATACGGGACAACAACTACTTGATTATAATCCGCTGAGGAATACTCGTTCACTCAACGCTCTGGCAAGTTCTTTCCACCCCCAATCTACTCAACTAGTTTGCCCTCGGCCACATTAAAATCCAGCAATTAATTTCAGCTCTGAGTCTATAGGGGGAATGCAAAGATGTGTGCCGTTTACTAATGCTTGTTTCTTGTGCAGTCAACAAGGTCATTATGCGACGAGCTGTCCAGGCAAACTGGATGTCCATGTGGTACCAGATGCCCCAAATCAACAAGGAAAAAGGCAAGCGGAGTAGAGATGGGACGCTCTACTTCTGCTAACTCAAATCTAATTGTCCCTTAGGATTCCCAAAAGTCGCTTGAGGTTGGTTTTGGAACTCAATTTGACGATTTATTGTATCAACAGATCCCTTATGATCTATTTCCTCAAACCAAGGGAGAGACCCCAATAATGCAGACATGGAGTTCTGCTGAGAGGTGCAAAAGCCATACATCTGGCAGATACTTGAGAGGAAAGGTACAGTTGGCAGCAAACCTTCAACAAATGTCACAGCTTTAGAAGGGTTAAGTGTCGATTCCTGTAGAAATAATTGCTTAGGAGTATCCACATGTCGGCGCTGGTATTCTCACTATTCTGAATAACCAAAAGCCTTTGGACGTTTATGTAATAAGCACCAATTGTTCTTCTTATTTAAAGTGTACATACTTTGACATTTTTGTACAAAATACATAAAATTAGGGCGGTTATTGATTCTGGCACTCCCATCATTATAACTTCCACCAATCTTGTAGCTTAGCCTCCGCTGAAGCCTGTTGTGGAACACTAAGTAGTGTATGGAACCACAGGGGCACAGAGCACTGTTTTAGAGGGAGCTTACAGTGCGCTGCCTTTGAGGTTTGGGTCAGTTGGGTCATCTGCTCCTGCTGTGGTTTTACCTAATAACAACTATGACATGATAATTAGAACTGCATTATGCGGCAATTTGTGGCTGTGGTCAATATGACAGAATAAACCATTACTATTCTAGGCCAAGGGATCCCCATTTACTTCACCTCCAGAGGAATCCCAAAGGACTCCATCTGCTCCAGTCAAATTAATCTTGTGTACAGTGATGGGGTGATTCCCTTTAAATATTGGAAGATGAAGTGTAAGACCTTGAGTGCTTTCTAATTAGATTTACAGGTACAATGGTAATCTGCTGTGAGCGGTGAGTTCTTTAAGCATACCTTCTGAGCATCAAGTCATAATAGTGACGGAGCTTAAAATAGATATCCCAGAAGGTCTATATGGTGAGATTATAGGACCATATCAGCAATTGTGCCTTGAACCCCAAGTGGCTCCTAGGCTTCTGTTACCATGACAGGGGGAATTGAAGGTGTTGATAGCCAATCTGCTGAAGGAATTTATGACGGTTCAAAGGCATCAATTGGTGGCTTGTCTGCATCTGGCTCTTATTGATGAAGTCCACCAGATACATGGCTTTGATTTGTGGGACGATATTACGCTACCATTAAAAGCCTCATCCAGCGTAATGATTGTGGTTCTGTGGGAGGCTCTAACTGGCCTGTCAGAGGATCAGAAGGCTCAGGTGATGGATTTCTTTGTGAAAAATTAAAGCATCTTTGCAGCTGATGATCATGACGGGATGTACACGCGAAATTGTGTATTGATTGGACATGGGGGACCACCCTCCTATTTGGTCAAGGCCTATCCATCACTCCAAGGTAGTGGAAGAAGTTTTAACCGCTGAGATAGACATATTGGTTGAACAGGGAATGTTAGGCCTGACAAAGAGTCCCTGTGCGTCCCCAGTGTTGATCATCAAAAGGAAAGATGGCTCCATACGAGTAGTAATTGACTACCAGAAGCTTAATAGCATTACAAAAAGACTCATACCCGCTTCTGTGAATCAATGATGCATTATATTGGCTGGGAAGTGCCAAATATTTCTTCGCTAGGGACTTGATATTAGGGTACTGTCAGATTGAGTTGCTAGAAGCGTAACAGGAGAAATGCGCCATAATCACCTCTAAAGGGTTGTTTCAGCCTACGTGTATGCCCCCAATAATTATGTAATGCCCCAGTTAGTTCCAGCGGGCTATGGAAACTATCTTAGGTGACTTGAAGCTGTCCTGCGTTCTATTTTACCTTGATGATATCAATTTGTTCTTGCAGACATTCATTGAGCATCTCAACCACTTGGAACAAGTGTTCCGCCAACTTGCTGAAGCCAACATATAAATCAAACCACAAAAGTGCCACTTTTTTAAGGAGCAATCTAAATACCTCAGGGTTTGTGGTAGACTCCAAAGGGCTTAGACCTCAGCCAATGAAGGTGTAAAATATTCAAAATGTCTCAGTTAGTCAAAAAATGGGATATCTAGATGTTTTTGGGGATGATCAGTTACTACTGGCGGTTCATTCATAACTTCAGTTGTATTGGGGCTCCCCTCTTCAAGTTATTAAAGGAGAACGCCACCTTTAAATGGATAGAACATTGTTAAAACGCTTTTGACATCTTACGTATTGCATTGTCTAATGCACCAGTTTTGCAATAACCTAATTTCAAATAGAAATTTATTGTGCAAATAGACACTTCACTTTTCCGCTGTAGGGGCATTATTATCCCAGAAGGATGATGATGGTGTGGATCATCCTGTCTCGTTTTTTAGCCAAAGCTTAAATTGCCATGAACGGAATTAACTATGACCAAAAAAGTGTGCTTAATAGTGATATATGAATATAAACAGTTTCAGGTATACCTCCACGGAGTAAAATTTATAGTGGTGATGTATCATGAATCCTTGCATTGGTTGAAGAATCATTGGGAAACTGAAGGATGGCTTGCACAATTGTCACTGAAGATCCAAGCTTATGACTTTAAGAAAGTACACCAGCTGGGGGATAAACACCAGAACGCATATTGTCTCTCACAATTATCTAAAGTTTCCATTATGCCAGATTTGTCAGACATAATTTATGAGAAGATGATTATTGGCAGCACCACGATGAGCTGCCACAGGTGATCAAAGCTCTGGATAGGCTTAGATTGGACAACTTCTTGCACCATGGGGAACTATGTAAGAAAATTGGGGAATTGATGCTAAGTTTTCCAAAGCCTTCTACTAGGCCAGCAATTATTTGGGATGCGCACAAGGCGGTAGGGCATGGACGTTTATGGAAAACATTGAAGTTTTTGTGACCATGTTACTACTGGGAGAGCATGCACTACGACGTGCTTAGATAATTGTTTGTTGTCTCCAATGTTAAGTGGAGAAACCTTTCCACAAGAAAACTACATACCAGCTGGTAAGCCCCATTTCGCATGGTACACTGTTTCCCTTGATGTGGTGGGGCCTCTTCTTAATGGGGCAAACCGCTCCAATTATATACTAGTAGCAATAGATCACTTGATTTGGTGGGTGGAAGCAAAAGCGATCAGAGATTTAGAGGTTTTTACCATCTCCAAGTTTATTATGGAGTGTGTCATACAATGACATGGCTGTCCGCTGTTTATCTTCACGGACAATGAGACAAATTCCAACTTTCATGTCCTTCCTAAGCTGAATGAGCTAACGGCAATCCGTGTGGTCTTAACTACACCCTACCACCCTGAATCCAATGAAATGGTTTAACAGGTCAATGGAACCTTAGTGAACATTCTCTGCAAGCTTGTAAAAAATTGCTCTTCTAAGTGTAGTACCCTCCTATCCACCGCCATCTTTGCTTATGATATCAGCTACCACCTGTCAACAGGGAAGATCCCTTTACAATTACTATATGTTAGACAACCAGCTTTGCCTGCTCTGCTTTACTCCTGTGTGGAGGATACTGGTGGAGTAGAACTGCAGCGCTATCTGGCCAATTTAATGGACACACTGATAAAACTACAAATGTAAGCTTATTCTACCAGCTTTTCTAAGAAGATTTGCAATCTGGCGGCTGACAAAAGTATACATAGCAGACTCCCACAGTTTGCTGTAGGAGATCATGTCCTGTTCCATGACCAACATGGGTTTGTAAGGTAGAACAAGATCGCTAACATCTGAAATGGACCATTTGAAACAATTGAGAAGACTGGTATTGATGCCTACACCATTAAGGAACCCACAGGTGGTCAGATTATTGACTGAGTTCTTTATAAGTTCCTCTGAGTCTTCAAGCAATAGGAGTTTATTGTCAAGTCAAAGTGGGTAATGTCAAGACATTGATATGACTGGACAATAAGACACATATCTGGCAGATCAGAATTTAGAGTCAAGGTGAGCATTTAGGTTGAGCGGAAGATTATGTTGATGCAAGGTGAATTGATTGAAGTATTCATAGTTTAGTGAATCAATGGAATTCCTTTGAAACTTTAATAATAAAATGAGACACCCAAAATTGTATCAAATAGGGAATTACTAAGCAAAAGGGTCAAAAATGAATAGGAATACCAAGGATTATGAGTTAAGCGTAAGAATGAGAAAGGGGGTCTTTTAGATTAGAAGAGAGAAGAATAGGGTTTAATGAAAGTAGTCTATTATATATAGTAAATAAACAGGCTTCCGGTGGATCAATAGCTCCTTATAATAATGTTTTATTGTTATTTATTGAGGATTAGCAATCATCATATTGTTCGTCCGTTGCTCATTGGGTTTTACCCTATGCAACCAGCTCAGTGAATTCGACAATATTGCCAAAAGTTAACACTGGTTGTATCTTCTTTTAAGGGGCATGGCATGAAATGGTTTTCAGTATGGAACACCAGAACCTTGTGTATTTCAGGAAGCCACGAAATTTGACGCATCATCAGGCCTGGACATTTAGCGACCTGTGTAGCTTCAATTTCAAATAAAAGTTTTTGAAGGGTGCCCTGAACATCCTCCCTGACCTGTTAAGTCAGGATCCTTTCTGAGTCCTACAAAGGAGGAGTCACAGTAGTCGACAACAGTGATTCCTCATGTTCAGATTCTAACCATTGTTCCTCCAACAATTTCTGGGGTTGACTGGGCTCCATATGTGCCTTTGGTATCTTAGTACTGGTTAATCAGACATCCTGATTGGAGGAGCTGGAGTTTGTTTTATCATTTGGTACTGCTGACCCTCAAGCGGACTCATTATTTGCTGAAGGAGGGGATGATCATGTTCAGAAGTCAGGTTTGGGTTCCTCTTCAACTTTGTGTTGAACTAATCTTCACCCGCCTTGATCCCCCAATGTTGGAGCACCCATGGAATAAGGAGTGCCTCAATCTAGTAAAGTGGACATTCAGCTGAATGGGTATATTTAACGTTATTTTAGCTTGGTTCAAAAATTTTGTGACTTGCGCACAGGCAAAGTCTGATAGATCTGGTAAGAATAGTCTTTTCCAACCCATGCAACAGTCAGAAGGCCCTTAGACCTCAGTATTAGCCAACTTTATTGTTGAGTTTCTCAGCTCCAATGTATTCAATGCAATTATGGTCATGGACCACTTTATTAAATTTTCCCTATCTATCTCCTGTATGTCAACAATGGCCTCCAAGGAAACAGCCAGTCTCTTCATTCAACATGCCTTCACCATGTTTGGACTACCTCATGAGGTAGTGAGCGACATGGCCCCAGTTTAACGCTTGTTTTAGATTGCAATTAAGGCAATTCTGAAGTTTAAGCCATTCTTCTCCACCATGCACCACCCCTCATCTTGAAAGCCATATGGAGAGGGTCACCATATCCTCTTGCAGTATCTTTGCTGCTATCCTCAGCCGCTCAGGATACCTAGGCCGCTAACCTTCCCCTGGCACAGTTTATTTACAATAACGCCACCCACTCATCAATTATCTCTTCTTCATATAAAGCCACCTGTGGTACAACCCTTTGTTTCTTAAAAGTCCCTGACTTTGCCCAGAAGTACCTAACATCAAGGAACATCTGCAGCAGATCTGGATTACACAAACCTTAGTTTGGAATACTTGGCTTAAAATTGGTGATTACAGGTGGGTTATTGGCTGTACATGCCTTACTGCCCATGAGATCAAGATGAGTCCATTAGTTATGCTGGATATGCAGCACTTGCATATGAAGGTTCCTTCATAGAAAGTTTTTGAGCAAACTCTCTGGTCCTTACCTGGTGGTGGAGGATTCAAGCAATGGGGCCTCACGGTTGCCCCCACTCATTATAGCAGCATCTCATCTGTAAGGATTCCAACTCAAATTGGAGAATCAAACAAGGTATACAACAGGAATCAAACCTGAGCTGGCCAAATAGCTAGGCCCTTATCAGGGACGATTTCTGATGACATTCCATGCCCTAGTATCAGGGTTCAAACCCAATCAATGAGGCGAGTGAATCCTATTGGAATAAAAT
This sequence comes from Massospora cicadina, assembly GCA_022478985.1. Lineage (NCBI taxonomy): Eukaryota > Fungi > Entomophthoromycota > Entomophthoromycetes > Entomophthorales > Entomophthoraceae > Massospora > Massospora cicadina. The sequence goes on from JAKSZP010019147.1 coordinate 15,085, forward strand.
GAATAACCTACCACTGAATCCCCAATTTGTTATAAGTCTAGATCTTAGCTTGGAGATTTACTGAACAAAACTCCCTTATAACGATTCTTTGACTAAAATCAACTTTACTTTCTTTCTTCTTTTCAACAATTTAGGTTAAAATTGATATAGTCTATTTTTGAATTGTCTTACCAGATTAAATATCTGGTAAAAGACTTCTTGACCAAAAGAAGCAATCAGTATTATCCAACGCCCTTAAACTTCGGATTCCCTGGCCAAAGAATTAAGGGATACGTGATAACACCCCTATGATCCCAACAATACTGGTGCTCCCTTCCAGGTTCACCCCAAGTTCACGGTGAAATATAACAATTAAAAACCCAACTATGAACAATAACAATTTCCGCATCAGATCTCATTTTAGATCAGGAATGCCTTAAACTCTTGGTTAATTTCCCCGTTATGATGCGCAAGATGGAGCAACGAATTCTCACCCTTGAGCAACACCAACTCAAACTTTGAGATGTGACTACCAAGCTCAAAAGCAAAATTCATCAGCTATCCCCTTTTGTTGCGCCAAATTAGCCCTTTGTGCCACCCACAATTTGGTAGACTCAATAATTGAGGATATCAACACCTTACAAAATAAAATGGACGCCCTTCATCCTTATGAAACGTTCAGAAATAACGGTTCCTCTTTAGGTTAAATGGTCCCCCTATGTTAATAAATGTTGTTTGACCATTAACCCCCCCAGTGGCATTTTCAAACCGTCATTCAAGGAGAAGTACGTCCCAGGTGAAGAGTAAATCTTCTCCTTCCTCTTTTGTTATGAAAGTGCTATGAGGAAGCCACTGACACCCAACGGCTCAAACACCTTACCAACTGTCTTAGTTGCATCTCAGAAATTATGGTACCACATCTAATGCATTGCCAGACTTGGGATGACGCCAAGACTGCTATGCTTCAGGAATTTGGGAGACTTAACTTTATCCATCCAAAATAAACTTTCATGGGTATAAGTCTTAATTGGGAGAAACTGTCACTGAATTCGCTCACTTTTTTTACCTTGAGGCTCAAACGCTGGCCGCCAGAAAAAGTCTTGCTTTAGATGATGCTATCACTGCTTCATTTTCAGTATTTAGAAAATATGCCTACCATTTTACTTTATCTTAAAGCGGTGAAATCTAACTGGACGTCTCTACTCCATATTAAAGAAGCTATTTTGGAGATTCCAGACGACCTATTCAAACCCATTGGGCCCCCTCGTTTTATTAATAAATCCTGGGCCCAAATGTTAGCAGCCACACCCCCCAAGTCGCCTACACCTGCCTTATACTGCACTGATTGCAAGTAAATTAACCACACTGTAGACCTTTTCCGCAACCTTAAATATGGGTTGGCAAAAGCTCAGTCAGTATAGGGCAAGAGGCTCCCTATGCTGACGTAAATCCAGTGCCTTAAGATCCTTGTTCTAGCTCTAGCTCTATCCTCACCACTTCAGGTTGTTTTGTGTTAGCTGCTCCTGCATAATTTTTCATACCTTTTTCTATCCAAGGAAATAAACACCTCCCGCTTTCTTACTTTTATGTTGGTCAGTTACCCCAACAAATTTTCACAGTCAACTCTTCTATGGAAAGACAAGCGCTGGCAGACAAAACATTTAAATGCATTGAACAGCCTCGAGCTTAGCCATGGCAGAATCCTCTGCTTGCTTTATTGCAAATCCCTACCAACAGTCTACTAGCTGTTAATTCCTATTTTAGATCTTTGGTGTTTTGAGTTGAGGTAGTTGTACATAAGGTTAAAGTCCTGGTAATAATTGCTACCAGCTCACCAGTTAACATTATTTCCTCCCAACTTATCCAAAAGAAAAAAATAGCTCTGGACTTGATTCATGAGGCTGAATATGGAAAGGCAGGAATTCAATCTATTAAGGCGATTGAAGCATATTCTGCCTTACCCTTTGATTTTGTAAACTCTTAATTACTGCCCCCACCATTGCATTATAGAATTATACTTATGGGTTGCTTATTAGAGTTTAACTGATATGGGAGTTCAACTGCATCATCAACCATAAGGAAAAGTAGCTATCCCTCCTGGGTATTAAATTCTGTTAATATTCAAACTCCCCTTCAAAAGTAAAGGAGGCCCTAAAAATGAACATCCCTCCTTGAATGCCCATCCTTCATTTGCAAAGTTGAATACCAATTTTTAGGGGTAAGACCAAGTTATCCCCAGAAGCTGTGGATGCCAAAGATGGGATCCCTTTGTATTCCCCCCATCTTATTGAAATACCCTCTGGATTACAAGTTTTGTGAATACAGAGATTTAGATTCTCACCCTTCCTAATCACATTTTGGAGCTTAGAGGACACTCAAACCCTTCTATCAAGAAAGCTCTGACCTGCCCTGGTATTTTGGATCCCGCCTATGGGAAATCTATCTCTGTTTTATTAGTGAACTTAACAGATAATACCCTCCAAGTCCCTTGTCATGCCCCTATCACTTACACAAAACTATGTCCCATTGAGAATGTTGCCGATGTGAATTGTTTTGGATCATTACAAGATTTAGGATTCAATCACCCACCTACTATAACTCTAATTGACAATCAAATTGAGGACAATCTCACCCCTAATGAATGCAAAACCGTCAAAGACCTCCTTGAAGAGTACAGCGATATTTTTTCCTCAGGACCAAGTGACTATGGAAGAATGTCTGGGGTAATTCCCAAAATAAGACTGAGGCTCACTCTCCATTCAAATTCTGGCCATACCAAAAATCCAAGGTGAAAGAAGCACAAGTGGCTGTAGAGTTACATCACTGCTGGACGCCAGGATACTCATGCCTTCTAAAAGCCCGTGGGCTTTCCCCTTCTATTAATTCAGAAGAAGGATGGTGGCCACCATGTTGTTATGGATTATTGCACCTCAATTCGATCACTCCAAAAAACAGCTATCCATTGCCATGTATAGATGTTTCCTTATTCTTGATGTCAGGGTCTCACTAATTCTCAGCTATGGATCTCGCCAGTGGGTACTATCAAGTAGATTTGTACCCAGAAGATCGTGTAAAATGCGTTCTCATCACAAGTGAAGGACTATTTGAGACCACTCAAATTCCGCAGAGATTGTTTAATGCCTCTGCTATCTTCCAACGCGCCATGGACGGACTACTAGGCGATTCAAAACGCTCATAAATGCTAGTTTATATTCATGATATTACCATATTCTTGAGAACCTTTACCAAACACCTAGATCGCCTTAGGCAAGACATCCAGCGGTTATGGCTATCATCATTAAAACTAAAGCCGTCAAAATGCTCTTTCTTTCAGAGTGAGATAGATTTTTTAAGCCATAAGTTCAGTAGTGCTGGAATATCCCAAATGGAAGATAAGGTCTTGGTCATTGCGAAGATAACTCCCCCTAAATCTCTATGAGATGTACAAGTTTTCTTAGGGATGATGGGATATTATCACCAATTTATCCCCCACTTTGAAGACACCTCTGAGCCTCTGGTGTATCTATTGAAGAAAGGGATACCCTTCCAGTGGAACGAAGAGCAACAGCAGGCCTTTGACCTATTACAACAGCTCTCTCCCATTTGCCAGTACTTATTCACCAAAAATTTGATAAGCCCTTCCTCCTCTTTACCAATGCTAGTGATATCGCCATTGAAGCTATACTATCCCAACATGACAAAAACTTAGTGGCCCATCCTATCGTCTACTCTAGCAAGACTTTATCTAAGGCTGAACGCAATTATAGTGTTACAGAATGAAAATGCTTGGGGTCTTACTAGCTATTAAGAAATTCTGACCTTTTTTTATATTGGAAGCATTTCACCATCATTGTGATCATGCTTTCTTATGATGGATACAACAAAATGAAGGACCCTGATGGGAGGTTAGCCTAATGGGCGTTAAAACTTCAAAACTACAACTTTTCTATTATCCACTGACCAGGGCCTATCCACCAAAATGTGGATTGCTTATCTCAGCTTCATATACTAACTTTAACTGACCCTGAAGAGGATTGACTCTATGACCTCATAACCCAACTGCATTATGGAAGGATGAATCCCTGACCCTTCAAATATAATTAGTGAAGAAATTGGCAAATCTACAAGAAAAAACGGCCAACTTTACAAACTTTTGTACTAAAAATGTTTGCTTTGTGTACAACATTCAACTCAAACTGATATCATATTGGAGGGACATTGGAAAGTCAGCCATAGGGAATTCAGAAAACTTACCAGTGGCTCAAAACTCAATGTTATTGAGAAGGTATTCTTGTTTTAATCCAGGATTTATTAGAGTCCTGCCTGGTGTGTAAACCCAAGCTGGATCTAATCCCCTAATCACAACATCCAGTTGTCCCACTCTATGAACCATTATACACTATTAGCATTGATGTTGTAGGACCTCTCCCTCGAGCCTCTAATGGTCATCAGTTCCTCCTACTAGCCATGGACCATCTAACTATATGAATCAAAGCCATATTTTTACCCTCAGCTTTGGCAAAGGCTACAGTCATGTTTTTGTATAATTAGATTATCACCCAACATGGGTGCCCTAACAACATTATTTCCAATAATGGGCAAAATTTCTGCTTGACGCTGGTGAAAGATTTAGCCAAACTGATGGGAACCACACAGGTATTCACTACCCCTTACCATCCTGCTACCAATGGAATGGTAGAGTGGGCCAATTGTACTCTAACTGCAATCCTCCAGAAAATGGCTATGACTGATCCCCTACCCTGGCCCCAATATTTGCCTAGTGCAATCCTGGCCTACAGGATCAACTATTATTGAGTAACTAATATGTCATCATTCCAAGCGTTGTACGGCAGAAATACCCATTTACCTTCTAAAGTACAGGTTATTCTTGACTAAGCATCCCAAAGCCCCTGACATCACTATGCAAAGTATTGCTAATGAACTTATATGACTTCAGGCCTTGGCTTCTGAAAATCTATCAGCCACAACTAACAAAAAAACAGAACACTTTAATGATAAGCATGACCCCTAACACCTTCCAACTGGGTGACCTAGTCCTCTTCTACCACCACTGTCCTGGAGTTTTAACACCAAATTGGGTATCACAGGTCAGGGCCTTACAGAGTCATATATAGATGGGACAATGAGCACTCAATAGTAGAGGCAGATCAGGGTACTGTGGTAGTTTGGGTCCATAGTCATTTTCTCCATCCGTTTTCCCCTTTACATCAAGATCTATAGGGGGCATTCTCAGGATTACAACCCAAATTGGAGATTTAAACAAGGTAAATAATGAGAATTGAACATGAGCTGGCCAAATAGCCAGGCCCTTATTAGGGACAATTTTTGATAACATTATATGCCCTAGTAATGGGGTTTAAACCCGATGCTATGAGTTGAGTGAATCCTATTGGACCAAAATGACTAACCTACCACTGAATCCCCAATTTGTTATGAGTTTAGATCTTATATTGGAGATTTACTGAACAAAACTCCTTTATAACGATGCTTTGACTAAAATAAACTTTACTTTCTTTCTTCTTTTCATCAAATTTAAGTTAAAATTGTATAGTCTATTTTGGAATTACCTTACCAGATAAAGTATCTGGTAAAAGACTTCTTGACCAAAAGAAGCAATCAGGTATTATCCAACACCCTTCAACTTTGGGTTACCTGGCCAAAAATATTAAGAGATATGTTATAACACCCCAAAATCCTGACACCATCTTCCACGCTTCACAGTTATTTCCTTTTAAAGGGAATGATTCATTTGTGCTGGAGCCAACCCTGGTGGAGGCTTTGGAAGAGACTGAAGTCAACAAAATTTTGGCATCATAGAAAACCTGCCATTTGGTGTGGTACTTGATTGCCTGGAAGGGATTCTCTCATAAGAAGACAGCTGGTAAGTGCCAGTGATGATTTACATTGCTGTGAGTTGGTGGAGGCCTTCCATGTAGCACACCCCAAGGCCCCTAATCCTCCCCAAAGGTTGCCTTCCTCCTGGCTATCAAATTTTCCAAAGCGCTTAAGAACTTTGTGCTCACCCAGGTTCGTGGTGGTGATGCTCCCCCTGTCCAAAAAGGAAAAGATAAAGTGAGACCTGGGGAACACAACCTGCATCTCAACAGGGAGGAATTACCATTCAGAACCAAGAAGGGAGAAAAGAAAGCCTGCTCACCCTCTCACCAACTAGGGCAATCTAGCCCATGTTGTTTGTCAGGCCATGTATGAGCAATTCCAACCCATGCCCATAATTAATCAGGGCCCCAAAGCCCCCAGAAAGTTAATAGGCCTTTATAGCCTTATGTAAGCGTTTGGATTTGACCCATTTTCGGAAGGCAGGCCTTAAGAGTTTGCTTTGTAGCTCAACATATAGGATGAGTTCATTATTTAAATATAGTATATAAGTTAAAAAGTTCTTTATTTGAGATATAAACTAGCACTATTTATAGTACTAGGGAAGTATCTTATATCAAGGCTAATTAAATATCAAGGGTAAATTAATTAAAGATAGGAGAGATCAGGATAGGCAAGTGCTCAGCATCATTTGCCAATAGCACAAGTTATATAAATACATATTAAATAATACAAGGGGGTCTGGCATAGTGGGATGAGTGTCCCGCTATTGCCCCTCACAATGCAGGTTTGAATCCCGTTGTGGCATAAATTGTATTTTTGTGCCAAGAGGATAGAAATTTTGCATCCCAATTAGTTTTTTGATATCCTCGGCATTAGTTGCTGATATCTACTTAATTAATTAACTAATACTATTGAGGTCAATCCTCAATACTTTGGATTGGACTTAATTCAAGTTAATGGGGATCCCAATCCATCATCCGCCCATAGATGGTTTGCAACCCCTAGTTGAGGCTCCCCCCAATAAAGAGAGAATCCTGACAGTAAGCTAAAAAGGAAATGAGATTTTGAGAGATGGTAGTATACTGAAATGATCCTCAAGGTATGTGTAGAACCTCAATGGATATGGAAGGGAATATCTGGAATAGGAAATTCTCAGCATCAATTGCTGATAATAAATAACTAGATAATACAACGATGAGTGGGATCAACCTTGGCATTAGTCACCAGTGATCAAAAGGGTAAAGTGATTGGGTCAGAGTCAGTCAGTAATTCTCATAACCTGATTGTTTGATTGACATCCTCAGCATTAGTTGCTGGTGTTAAATTTACTATTATTAATTTATTATTTGTATTATTGGGGCCAATCTTTGATACTTTGGATTGGGCCTGCCCCAAGTTAATGGGGAGCCCAATTCAACATCCACCCATAGGTGGGTCATGACCCCTATTTGGGGTTTCCCCAATAAAGGGAGAATCCTGACATTGTTGATGAAATGGGTAACAGCTTACCCCTTGAAGGTTGTTCCTTTTTCCTCTATTATCACCACCAAGGAATTGGAGGAGAAGATCAAGGGGGTGTTTCAGCAGGTGGTGGTGGCTGAGAGCCATTGCCAACAGCAAGGTTGCAGCTCCCCACCTTTCCAGAAGGCATCCCCTCTGGTTTGAGCCTTATCAATAAGAGCGAGGTGATGAGGGATAAAATTAAATTGTTCAAATTTCCAAAAGACTCAAAATTGCCCTTTTAACTTCTCTCTCCTCACCATCTATGAAGAAAATCCAACCCCATTAGGTTTGGGTATGCTGAACCCATTCAATTCATGGACCAACCTTACCTGCCCTGGCCTTGGGTGTGCCCTGTCAGCCATCAGACAAATTGTCGCCAGCTTGTTAGGCATAATTGCGCCACAAAACATCTTGGTAAAAATAAATACTAATCCACCCAATCATGCCAGATCTGAATCAACATCATTAGCAATTTAGTGTGTAGATCCGCCATTGCTCTATCATGAAAATATTTTTTGAAACAATGCACTTTTTTCCTTAAACCCAAATATAGAGCTTATATGGCAGTAGTTTTCAACAAGATCTGAAGTCACCCCATTTTCTATTTTACTTTACCTTAGTTTTAATTTGAATAAAATCTTAATTCAAATTTATTTATTAGATAAGTAGTTTACAGGGTTAATCAGCAGCTAAGAGAAATGAATTCTAGAATTTCATGGTAATGTAAATACTTTCCCTACTCACCCATCATCAAAGAGTGCGATTGGCTGCACCCTCAGCATCCTGGCTGTTGCTGTGGATGGTATATCACCATGAGTGGCAGTACAGTCTTATTACTATCAGCATGCTCCATGACAGGTACTATTTATAAGATGCAAGTCTAGCCAACAGACCTGAAACTTTGTAGGTGGTGCTTTATCATGTTTTGGGGGTTTGAATGTAGGCCTGATATGAAACCTCTTCCAGCAACCATTGAACGGAGGTGTCCACCAATACTATCTATAGACTGCATTACTGTCATGTAACTGGAAGATAAAATTGAGACTGGCCTGCCAGTCAGGGTGCATGAGCACCCAGAAGACAAACCAGAATGCCAAGGGCATTGCCATCTGAGAGACTTAATAAATGGGTAGGAGGGAAGCAAACAGAGGATGACAGCTGGTAGACGCCATAACCATCAACCTGACAAGCAACCAAATAACAGCCCCTGAGGGCCCAGAAGATTTAAAAATAATGGGGTTTATCAGAAGCAATGAAGGGGTCAGGATTTGATGCAGGTCACTAGTGATAGATTGGGTGGCGAGGTCATGAAACCTTGCCCAATGGAAAGATAAGATCTGCAACATCATTGGCACATCTTTTCACAAGAGAGTGGTTGAATGGGGTATCCACAATATGTCATACATGTGATACCCCTTTTTTTAGTACTAGATGGTCCCAACCCAAGGGGGGGATTCATCGATGTCATGTGATACCCCTTTTGATAAAGATGGTGAGCTGCGTGTTGATAATGGCCACAAGGGCCCAATCTTGATGCAACCTGAGAAACATGGTTTGGGGTTGCTGAGGTGGCAAATTTTGAAAAATTTAATAAAAGTAAATTTTTGGTTAGATAGGGTTGTTTATCATAAAACTAAAAATAATTGACTGACAACTGTTCAGTGAGGGATGATTGCCTTAAGGCCTAGGGGCTTGGGGAACAAGTGATAATAAACAAAGGAGTTTATGAACCCAATTAAATTTGATGGAAAAAACCTTGCAACTAACTTGATGCCAAATTATCCTTCCCCTGGCTATTTAGCTCCTGATTGAGTTTTATCACTAAACTGTTTCTCTCACCATAATTTTGCTTGGCTCAGTGTTGCTTTGTCTGGAAGGTTACTGGAAGCGCCCATGGCCAGGGAACCAGGGCCCTGTCCTACTGGGTATCAATTGATTACCACATTCAATTTCACTGGGTTTGTCCCCCAATTTATTCATATTGTTCACCTTATTGGCACAATCCAAAGTTACCATTGGGTTGGACCCCCTGTAACAAATGGAAACCCTTAGTTTCCAAGTGCCATAGTTGCAAATATAGTTGGTGCTAACTGACAATACCAAATAATCAACTCAAAGTTGATTGTAAGTTGAATAGTAGTTAGTCCAACCCACCTATGCAAAAACTCACTAATAAATGACTCTTAAAAAGATTGACAGGTAAGTGAGGTGATGTGAAACCCAAAAACAACTTTTTTACTATTCACAAAATAAAAAGGACTGCTGGGTAGAGATTTTCAGAGGAGTGAAAATGACCTCACTCCTCAGGGAGGGGAAACTTAAGGGAAACAATTCTGAAGTGAGCTTCAGATTTCACTATGCAACCCTTCTAAGGTTGCCCTTTTGGGGGCCTCACCTGAACCATCAATTAGGCTCTTATAAGCCTAAAGAATGGCCCAGGTGAGGCACAACCCAGCGCCAAAACCCAACCAACATAAAAAATATCTTTAAATGATTTGACTAGGGATCTATAAAATTAGAACCTGAGTCAAAATGCAACAGTTGAGATAATTTTGTTGTTAAATCCTCCCCATTTTATAAAAATTCTTCACCCTTTAGTGGACCCTGATTTCAGTGCTGGAGTGATATGCTCACCATTACACTTTGGCCAGTGTCATCTTTCCACCATGACCTCAACACAATTCCTGATTCACCTAAAAAGATCACTTGTGGTTAAAAAGGGCAGGGAAGGAGGAACTCTCAAAGGGTAGGCCATCACCCACCCTTCATCCACCACATAGACAAGATCACATTGGGTGATAAGGTGGATGGATGCCATTTTCAGTCCCTTTTTTATCTAAAAAGGGAATGCCTCATAGTCAAGGTGCAGGGGACACTCCCCATTCTTACAACCACCTTATATAGACAGCTGGGGATCCCATTTCTATAATAAATTAGTTGAGGGAATACTGGCCCAGATATGCATTTGGAACTCCATGATAGCAGTGTACACTCCTCATTGGAACAGTTGGATCATGTGGATAAATTGAGCTATGATGAATGCCATAGAATAGAGTCTCACTACTAACCCTTGAAAACCGCCCAATTGCCCTTGCCATTCTCTGTAGGTACCAAACTAAGGTCCATAGTGTCAGGGACTGGTACTACTTTATCCCAGTTTGTGGTAGCAAGCTGTGAACCTGCTAACCCTGAGCTAAAGGTCCAGTATAACAAAGGGGCAGTGTGTACCATATAGAGAATGGCAAGGGCAATTGGGCGGTTTAGCCCTAAAGAATGAAGGATTGCTTCAACCACTCCAATTCCTGTTAAAGCCAGTACACCAGCTATATTTGGATGTGGAAGTAATGGAAGAGGGATTTGTTCAGGTATAGGTGTTTCTGCACCCATAGTTATAGGTTTTATGGAATAATTGGTTAGACTGTATAGCTTGTTTACTATACAGTATATGGAACTGTTATAATAAAAATATGTACTTAAAGGGTTTAGCATATGACAATAACTTATTGACCGCAAAGACTAACCATCTGAATAGTCTAGTTTTATATCCCATCCAACTTCCTGAACTTTCCTAAGCTCAATTGATTATTTGAATAGAGCACTATAATTCTTTTAAGCTTATGGGATTGCACCTTGCATGTGATTTTGAAAGCAGTGGGAATCATCTCAGTCACATTGTAAATTTGTTCTGGTGCGATTAATTGACTCATTATCATTGAAATTAGGGTAATTTAAGCGATTAACTGAACAAAACTCATTGCAATCATGATTTGATATGCAAATATTTGATCTAACTTCAGCACAAATCCTCTTGATATGAAGAATTGTATCTGAAATCTCAGGAATTCCTCTAATGTCAGGCTTTACCCTGACACATAGCACCACTAAGTATATACTATATGAGTTAATGTTTGGAGTTAAATTAAACCTGATTTGGTATTTAAGAAGCTCAACAGTTAGTTTACACTAAACTACTGACTTGATAGGATGCCAATAAACTGGTATGCAACCAAGCCTACCAAATAAAGACTAATTATATAATCATCTCAAAATCTTACAGGTCTTTTTATTGGGTGACCTTGGCCTCCTATACTGTAATGAGCTTATGAACTCTTACTCATGGAAGGCTCACCCTCACCTCAAGAGGCTGTTTAGAGTCACTAAAGTGCTCCCTTATGGGAACTACAAACTAGAGACCCTCAATGGAGTGCTATATCAGTCTATCATTAATGGTATCTACCTTAAACTATACTGATATAAAAATGGATGGAGAGTTGAACAGGGCAGCAAGTTACAAGCATATGGTGAATCAATGATTTAACTATATGAGGTTATTCATCTTTATCCTGAGTTCTGCTGATGAACCTAGAATACTTTAGGCTCTTAAACCCCATGGAGGGGATATAAACCTTCTTAGGTTTCCAATAAACTGACCGATTTAGAGTCTGAATCTATTTATGGTTACCTTCACTAAAAGTTATAGGGGATTCCTTATCTGGATGGTTATCATAATAAAGTACCCCCAAATGAAAACCGTTGGATGATGATTCAGAGTATTGGGATAAGTTTGCTGGCGCGCTGGTAACCAGTTGTGGAATTTAGCGGAATCCGCTAAGCGATATCTGCTTTCCATACGATTTTAAAATCGGGTTATCTAGTTTTTCGTAAACTGCCCCTTCAGGTCAGTTAAATTCGGATCGATTAAACTCGCAGCCAAGTTACCGCTCTAAACATTCAAATAACGGTTTTGATGATTATAATTAATCGATCCTAAGCGGTTAAATTTACGCGGTCAGCTTTATACCGATCGTTCGTCTAGATCGAACCCAACTTGATGCGAAGGTTTATAGGGGTTACGATTAGTGATAAGCGAGGGGATCGGATGATTCTTATCCAAACCTTCTAAAGCCACCAAGCTTAAAGCGTGGGAATGAGGTGATTTTTAAAATTGAATTTATATTATTCGTACAGGTGTTGAGTTTCTTTAAGGATTAAGGTGTATGATGATTCGTAAGGGGATTATGAGATGGATAGTTTTTAAAGCTAATAAAAAATAACTTGATGATGATAGCGGGTGTGGATGGGGATGGATAAGATTAGATTTGGGGGATCGAGATTTGATTAAAGCCACTTTAAAAACAGATATTGGCTGATAAGTATTTAATTGGGGTGGTTTATGAAGGGTAATCTTATCAGGTTCGGCCGAGAATTGAGGATGGTCGAGCGTGCTGATATATTCTACGACGCGTGGAGCTGGTTCCTCAACGCGGTGGTGGATGTCTTCTTCCGCGAAGTTCAGACCCGCGGCCTGCACAAGACCCCCGACACCGGCCCCATCTTCTTCGTGGCTGCCCCCCACTGCAACCAGTTCTTTGACCCCATCGTCCTCAACCGCCACTGCCACCGCCGTATCCTTTACCTGTGCGCCAAGAAGTCTTACGACCGCCCCATCGTCGGCCTGCTGGCTAGAGGCCTTCGTTCTAGTAAGCTTTTATTACCCTATTGAACTTCAGTCCCCGTGGCCAGGGCCCAAGATTACGCCTTCGAGGGCGAGGGGCGCCTCAAGGTGATCGACCGCTACCGGCACCCCACCACCATCACCGGGGTCGGCACCCGTTTCACCCACCAGCTCAAACCCGGCATGGTGATCGCCCTCCCGAGAGGCACCGGCGGCGCCGAAGTTTCCGAGATCCGTTCCGATACCGAGCTGCTGGTCAAGAGGGAGATTAAATCCTTACCGGCGATGGAGCAGCTATCGCGCGAGGGTGGCGTGGCGTTCAAGTGCGTCCCCTATTTCGACCAGTCCAAGGTGTACAAGGAGGTCCACGACATCCTAAACAAGGGGGAGTGCGTCGGGATCTTCCCCGAGGGCGGCTCCCACGACCGCTCCGAGCTGTTGCCGCTCAAGGGTACCGCAGTCGATTAATCTGACCTTAGCTTAGCCGGTATCGCCGTGATGGCTCTGGGCGCCATGGCCGAGAACCCGGAGCTGGATGTCAAGATCGTCCCGGTGGGTAAGTTATACGGTTGGTTTTCACTCATTGTAGGCATGAACTATTTCCACCCCGACCGCTTCAGGTCCCGGGCGGTCGTCGACTATGGGAGCCCCTTCGCGATCCCCAGGGAGCTGGTCCGGCAGTTCGCGGAGGGCGGGGAGAGCAAGCGGGCGGCGTGCGGCAAGCTTCTGGGGATGGTGTCGGACGCGCTCAAATCGGTGACGGTCACGACCCCGGACTACGAGACGCTCATGGTCATCCAGGCGGCCCGCCGGCTGTACCAATCGCCATACCGCAAGGCCAACCTCAGCCGGGCGGTCAAGTTTAACCGGCTGCTGGTGGCGGGGTACTTGCACTTCAAGGATGAGCCGCGGGTGGTGGGGCTGCGGGAGCGGGTGTTCGAGTATAACGCCAAGCTGCGCGACCTGGGCATCTACGACCACCAAGTCAAGACCACCGTCATCGGCAAGCGGGAGGCGCTGATGAAGCTTCTGCGACGCCTGGCGTTCGCAGCGGCGTACGGGGTTCTCACCCTCCCTGCGTAAGCGGTTCACTCTTCGCTGACCTTTAGGTTGACCCTCAACTTCCCCATTATCGCCTCCGCCGAGATCGTCAGCCGGCGTAAGCGCGCGGAGGCGTTGGCCTCGTCCCAGGTCAAGATCTCCGCGCGCGACGTGGTCTCCAGCTGGAAACTCATGATCGCGCTTGGCGTCGGCCCGGCCACGTACCTGTTCTACGCGGCGGTGGCTGGCATCCTGGCGTTCAAGGCCGGGGTGGCGGGGTGGTTTCTGGTACCGCCCCTCACCTTCTTCCTGATTCCCACCCTATCGTACTACTGCCTCATATTTGGGGACCGGTGCTACGATAACTACCGGTCGCTGCGGCCACTGCTGCTGACGCTCCTGGGGGGCCCCAACGTCAGGGACCTCGCTGCGGAGCGGGAGGACCTTTCGGGCAAGATCACCGCCCTTATCCGTGAGCTGGGGCCGCAGCTGTACCCCGACTTCGAGCTGGAGGAGCGTAACGCGTTCCGCACCTCGCCCCCGCCCCACCCCTCACCCCCAACACCCAGTCGGCCTTGAATTGGATCCTGTCCCCGCTAGACTTGATTGGCGAGAAGCTATACGAATTCTCCTCCTCCCCCAACCTCTCACAGTTTAACTCTCGGAGCGCGAGCTTCAGCGACCTCGCCAACCTCCTCCCCTTCACCAAGCTGGACCCCGCCCCTAACCAGAAAGTGAACGGCCCCCGGGTATCGGCCGATCCACCTTCGACGAAAAAGTCCGACTGACTTGACCCTCACCCGTCTAACTAACCTCGGCGAGCCGTGTTTGGAAACTATTAAACCGTTGAATTTTTGGCGGCTTTAAAGCTGGCTTCCACTTTGGCACCCCCTTCGCTATAACCCCTTACCCGAGCCTACGGACCTTGCCTAACTCACCCACCAGTACAACCAGTTCCTATCTTAAGGCGTAAACGGGATCTAAAGGTTATCCATAACTGCATCTAAGCTTAAACTGAAGATGTTCGGTTGGGGTTGGCCATCTCCTGGTTGGAATCCAACCCGCTCCCAACCTTGGGGTTCATAGGGTTGGATCGAGGTTTGCCGTTGACGTGGATCGACTAAGGTCGTAAGGGGTTGGTTAGCTTAAGTTACCGACCCCTCTAAAGCGATGCGGTGGCGTACCTACTTGTAGGTTGGGTCGGTGGGTTTGATACTCTTTTAAAGAATCCATACCTTTATCAAACCTTTAAGAAAAAAATGGAATGAGGCCAAGCGGAAGGTGGAAACGGGGATTTCGGCTGGGGTAAATTAAAAGCTTTGTGCAGATGCAGCTGACGAGGTAGCCCCGCTGACCATTCCTGGTTGGTGAATGCATCGCTAGCCATGGTTCAAGTGATGGCGGGCTTACACGCCATCGAAGCTTTAAACGAGATGATGCCTTGCCACGTTTGGCCCGGGGTAAAGGCCAGCCGTGAGCCTTTAAAATAACTGGGGACAAGGTATGGGAATTTAGTAATCCGTATTGGAATCTTGCCACCCGGTTGCTTTGGGCATAGGATTTCAACAATATGGCAGATGTCGGGGTATTAAAACTCTCAACGGCGGTTTAAGATTTTTTGAGGGGGAAGTAGACTACAATTGCTATAGTTTTAATTTAAAAATAGGGGTAGGGTTATCACTTTAGATGGGTAAAACAAGCGATGGTTTATTAGAACCATGCCTCCCAGTACTTAGGGCACTTGGAGGTCAATAGTGAGATATGAATGAGGATTCAGTATAGGCAGGGGTAGCAAGGTTTAGCATAATGGCCAACTGACCCATCAGAACTCCCAAAAATCTGTTCACCCCAATCTAGCTTAATTTTGAGTGATTGGTTGATAGCCAATAGGATGAAACCATGCGGTGATGACTTAATATATTCTATAAATCAGCCATCCTGAAGATATTTTCAACTTGGCTATCACTAATCTCCTAAGCCTTGATTGGTGGGTAAAATATCTTCACCCTCTGGAACCTCCCACAGGTCTATAAAAGGGGGTTGTTTTCTCTTAGGGGGTAGCACCCAATTTAAGTTAGTATGCAGGCGCAGTTACAATTCAGTTCAGCTACTCTGCTGGGGTATGGTGTAAAATTATTACACCGGTCAGAACTATTCCACCAAGGATCAGATGGGGGATTGCTTAAATTTCAGAACTATTTGACCCCAAGTCATTCTCATTAACTAGTCATAAATCCAATTGTCCAACGATCCATGCTAGCTGACCAGAGAACATCTGAATTGTTTTCCTTACCATTTCTTTGTAATGGGGGCCTCATGGCTCAACTGTTTAGCCACAATTGCCAAGTATACAACCCATATACAATGATAATAAAACTAAGGCTTGGAGCTGGATTGGTTTATTTCTGAGCATCTTCACAAAGAAAGGTCTTTATAAGGATGTAAATCTGGCAGCGGCTGCTCGCCAGATAGCAATACCCTCATGATTAACCAATATTCTGCAAAAATATTGCATTCAAAATTTTGGTGGGCAATATCAGCCTCAGATTTGGCACACACCAGGCATTCTTTGTTAGGTTACCCCAGGTTGCAGCATTTGCCCATCTCTATCACATGCTTCAAAATCTGCAGGTGATTGAGCGCAGGATAGAGATTACCAATTTTCAATTGAGGCCCGTGACCAATCCTTGAGATTGTAGTAGGTATCATGACCCTCTGCCACCAGTCATCAAGGATTTGGGAGCAAGTCAGTGGATTTGGTGGTGCTTTTGGGGATGTGTCCTAACAGCAATTTTCAAATTTTTGTAAAGGATTTAAATTGCTCTGTAGGCAAATTCATTGCCAATCTGGTTTCACTCATCTCATGTCATAACAGTGATCATTTCTGAAAATTGGGATTCAGAATCCTACATATTTAATCTTTGTCCCACAGCACCTGTGAAAATGACCATCCACCCAACCTCACAGCCCAGCTACATAACCTACAATAACAATGGCAGTGATGCTGGGAAGGCAAGTGTGGATGAAGGAGCATCTACTCCCTTAGAGAGCATGATATGAGAGGTTCTAGTGCCCCTTGGACCTGGGCCCAGTTGATATTCCACTTGAGCATGAAACAGCACATGTGAAACTGTAACATTTGGAGGACAACTTGACCCAGATCCAGCGGGCGTGTACTTTAAAATTTAGGAGGACCATACCCCATTCACATCCATGTTTAAACAGTGTTTCTAATTTAATAGGCGCTGCATGGGCTTTAAACCACAGGAAGGTGCGGATGGGTGAGTTGATCTTACCTTCCAAGGATGAGCTCAATGGCAGAATGTGGTCCACAAACCAGAGTTTTGAAAGTGTGAAAACATTAAGTGCTTGTACCTTCCCTTTGAGGTTCAATCAAGTGTACTTTCAGCTGGCCATTTGGAACAACATGCTGAAAATCACCGCTTGCTCCATCGCCCCAACTTTCAGGCCTGATTCAGTAAAAAGGATGCCCAAGTACAAAAATATATTTTTTGGGGCCAAATGTGTGAGACCTGATGCTAAGGAAAATTGGGGTTCCCAATCTTACCGACTACAGTATTATCTATATCAACCTTTGCATTTGATGCCATATGGTAAAAGTTAAGTAGTTCTTTAATTTCTTGACGGTTGCTTGCTGAACTGAACCTCACTAAAGTGTCATCTGCAAAGGCTTGCATCCTGAATGGGGGTTAATTGGGTGGATGATTCCCCATAGTTTTGATTCCGCTGCTGCCAACATGATATTTAATGCAAAGTCAAAATAGAATTGGAGACATGGGATTTCCCTATTGAAAGCCCTGTCTGATTAAAATTGCATCTAATAAACTGTTAGTATTATAACTTTAGTAGTAAGATCTATGTATAGCGTATCAATAAAGTTATAAAGGTGGCAGGGATTCTGACAGCATCCATTGCTGCCTGCAGGAATGGCCATACTACCTGATAGTAGGCCTTCCCTATTTCTAAAAACATGAGATAGCCATTCTAAGATCCGTGCATGTCCTGCAGGATGTGTTGGATAAACAGACACTTTTCCAGTTAGTCCACCCCTTGATGAAGCCATTTTGAGGTGTACAGATGGCCTTCAGGGTGGTACGCATTGTGGTACGCATTGAGAAGTTCAAAATACATGTAAGAAGTTTATAATCTATACTTAGTAGTGTAATTAGGCTCAGTTCTGAAGGTTCCATTGATATCCTTTCTTATACAACAGCACAATTTGGGCCTTGTGGCCCCCTGGGATTTGACAGTTGTGAAAAAGCATTGGTTAAACAGATGAGCAAGTTTCAGCGCCACTGATTGTAGAGTACATTTAGCATTTCCATGCACATGCTGTTGGGGCCAGGGGCCTTACTTTTTAGCGCTTCCTTGAGAGCTTGTTCTACTCTGCAACTGTAATCTCATAGTTAAAATCATGCTTGTCAACAGGTGAGCAACCCTGGAACGATGACTTATCTAGGGCAAGTAGGATCTAAGTCACCACAATATTGGATTCACAAAGTGGAAGAGCTTTCTATATAAAAACTTGACTTCACATTTGATTATGTCAGGATCATCGGAAATAATGACTTCAGGTGCTTCTATATGGACAATATTGGCTTAAGTTCAGATGTCTTTGAGACAAGCCAAGTTCTCCTTGGTCATTGTCCCCAGCAGGCTTTGGTGGTGGAAAAATGCATTTTGCCAGCGTTCTGTATCCTGTTTACTAAGGAGTTCCTGATACTGTTTGTGCATCTTCTGATACTCATATCACTAGTCTTAACTGTCATGATGCATTTGCTTCAGGGTAGCCAGGGCATCCTTCAGCTGTTTTGTGGCAGCAGTTTCCTTGTAGGTATCATGGAGCATGCTGATAATAATAAGA
>JAKSZP010019148.1:0-33713 GCA_022478985.1 Massospora cicadina
CGTAACCAGGGCCAAGTTAGTAAGAAGATTGCTGGCATTCAGCATGACTAGGTCCTGGTCAGTAGTTAGGTTGCTGACAATTTTTGTAATTGGCCCCGGGGTGGTAGTCAAACTGCTGAGAATAATTTGGTCAAGGATAAGGCGCAGAATTATGGTAAGACTGAGGATTGCTAGGCGGGATGTGGGCTGGATGAGCATATTCTCCTGAATAAGAGGTTACAGCAGAGGCAGTAGTTTTCCATTCAATATTTATTGGTGTAAAGTTAGGATATATTCGATGCAAAAACTGTACAATTTGAGCAGGGGGACGTCATCATCTAGAATCAGCAAAATGACATTGTGAAGCTCTTGGTATGGCTTCACTGTGGAGTTCATTGCAAAGCACATGTCGGCTTCCACTGTGTATCCTGCCCCAATCAACATGTGAGCTTCCATCATAAATCAATCAGCAAACTCCATAAGAGTCTCATTAAGGCGGAATCTAATCATCAAGAATTTTGCCTTTTGCCATGGCATTTTTAAGGTGCCCCAAAACAACTAAAGCATGGTATCTTTTACATCCCAATAGTTAACAGAGCTTCTTAGGAGATAGCAGGTGACTTGATCAGCACTCCCAACATCCAAGTCAGATATCAACAGTTTTGCTTTCATTGATTGGATTCACCTTCCGCTGAAAATTCAAACTGTTTGAAGAAACCATGAATAACCCCATTTTAATCAAATGGAGGCAGTTTCTTAATATTGACCTCCTTGTCCCATTCATGACTTTTTTGGGGCATACTGAGGAATGGGTCAAGATCCAAAAGCAGTTTCTCAATGAGAAGCTGGTCCAGTGTAAGTTGGGATGTTTGCTGCTTCAGAGGTAGCATGACTTTCTGTCATGAGTAGTACTACCATTACTTGCAGAAATTGGCATTCTGACTCATACTCATTTCCAAAGCTACCATCCTGGGTGTAGTAGCTCCAACCCGCATCATATTCCTCCCCATATTGTGCCCCCTTGTCATCCTTCCTCTTCCCAATGAGAGGGCTGAAAGGTATTAGTCAATTTTCGCTCCATATATTGCAGTCATTTGGTGGTGTTGTTCAAATGATTGGCGAGTTCCTTGTTTTGTTGTCCCAGAATTTGCATTTGACTAAACGTTCTATTGAGCTGGTGCATAAAGGCATCTTTTTCATAAAGAAGTTCATCCTGTTTCTTGAGCACTGCGTCCAAAGTGAGTTTGAGTTCCTCATAATTAGCTGGTGCAGCACTTTATGAAGATTTCCTAGCAGCGCAGGCTTTATGAGACATAGGTGACGACTTGGAGATTTTCAAGTTTTAGTAATTGATCAATGGTCCCTCTGTAGTGAACACCACTGTTATAATTTTGGGCGATATTGTTGGGATCCGCCATAAGGGTCACACAGGTTGAATCCACTGAGCAACGGACAGACGATGTGGGGATTGTCAGTCCTCCAAACAGACTGAAAGTACAAGAAAATAGGAGCAATCGCCCTGACAACACTTTTATCTATTTTTATAAATACAGAGACTCTGCGCTGTTCTGCTCTCTCTACTACTAACTCCTCTTTCCAATCTCCTATCTCTCTTATATACCAGCAACTTCAGATGATACCATTCTCATACCTTAGGCTATTCTATTCCACCAATTCTCCTTGGCTTTGGCTGTTATTCTTCAACACTCTATCGCCCTAATTTGAGGCAATCTAAACTATATTCATTGAATGTTGACATCGCCTTATCACCTTATTTGGAGGTGATCCAATAACAACCTGTTATAACCCAATATTGCCTCAACTTGAGGCACTCAAATAATTATAACTTATATCATGGTCGGCGGATTCTTCCCAATCCACCATAGCTATTCAGGCTTATAATCCAGTCATATCAGAATCTTGACAAGGATGAAAGCATCATGTCTAAATTTAGGGAAACCCCCTAATGATTGAATCAATCACACCTTGGATATGATGATCAAAAAAATCATGCTAGTGGAGCAACCCTAAAGGAGATTATAGCAAAAAAATTAGCGCCCATAAAAGCTATTGAAAACCTCCAAATCAAAGCGTTGCACAAGCCATCTGCTGTATATTAATTTTGGAGGACCCTGGGAACAGTTTAAGACTTTATAAAGTAACTGGACAAATTTTCTAGCATCCCTGGGAATATTTGGCTGCCACCCTGTTTATAAAAGGATGAAATTTATCCTTATGCTAACATACTAACCAGCATTCTGACTACAATAGGAGTGCTGGGTTATTGTGAACTTTCCTTTATTAAACCAATAATTTCTAAAAAAAAATCAGAAAATAATGTTTTTAATAAATTTAAAGATTTTTCCTCTAACAAAACTTCTGTGACCATTGGAGGGCCTCACTTGTTGGTTTCAGTAATGGCAGTGGCTGTCTATCTGGTATTAGCTGTATCAACATCCATCAATAAAAGAGATGAGGAAACCATCTCAAGGAGATGCCTCTACAACCTCCCACTCAAGGGTATGCAAGTAATGACTACTGCCCAAGCTAAAGGCAAAAGCGACCAACCAGATCCACCACACTCAAGATTGAACTGAAGAAACCATCACACCAGAATGAAATATCAATGAGAACACCGGCAGACTCAAATTTGGAGATATGGCATCCACACCTTACTACCAGATGCACATTTGGACCTATTCCAACTTTAAACCTAATCAAGAATAGCAGGCACAAGCACCCCACCTAGACAAAATGGCCTTTCCTTGGTGTGAGAGGTGTGGGAAAAACTTTTGCCAATTCTTTACCTTGTGGTCTGGACATGGTTGATAATTGTATATCAATACTTTTTGCACCTCTCCCCAAGTGGATCCAACTCCCAAATCCTCAGAACAGCAATGCCATGCAGACTATGGATGCTATTGCAGGTATTAATCAACCCCCAGTGGAAGTCAAGTTTTTCCTTACCACAATAAATGTTTATACTACTATATGCTATCTGACATTGTCCTGAGGCATACATTATTAGCTTTAATATTCAATTAACCTCCCTGAGAGTTACCATAGACTTTGAAAACAGAATTTAGCTTTTTAGAATTTATATTATTGTATCATAGTAATTACTTTAACCTTATTTCCCTTTTCTGCTTTCATATAAAATGATAAATTTGATAGATGCAAAGTTTTAAATTTTTATCAATGGCTATGCTCTGCATACTCCAGTTAATTCCCTGAAGTTGAATACCTGGCCTAGACTATAAATGTTTTTTTAAAGTTTAAATGAGGCGGACTGACCTGAGGGATACCACACCAATTAAGGGATCGAAGAAATGGGAAAGGAGGATAAAGCCTGGAAAACCTCCATGCACGGTGTATGATAGGCCAAGAACTCCATGGACGCCTTTGCTATTTGCTACCTTGGTTTGGGGCATTGGTGCGTAACTCCAACACTGTCAAAATTGTCCCCTACCCAAAGTTGATTTGCAGGATCAAACTCAGGGAGGCAGTGGTAGAGGGACCATATTCTACCGCTGGGTATCCTCCCCTCCTAGACTCTAATTATTTTTAAAATGGTTTTTGGCATCTATTACTAATTTCTCAAATGAACTAATGCTATAGCCCTATAATTATATCACGGAAGAGATGCCATTAGATTAATAAAAAAAATTTAAGCTTTTTTCCATTTTCTTAAAAACTTTGAAACTTTTATAAACATATAGGTTCTTACAGACCATATGTTTATAAAGCAAAAATAAAGCAAGTTATAAGTTCTATTAATAAAGATTTGTATAAGTTCTAATAGGACATGTTCTAAACGTGTACTAACTATAAAAAAATCTTGGTGTGGTGTATTTGTCCCAAGGTTGACACGCCTCAATTACTTTTTTTATAAGTTCTAATAGGACTTGTCCCATACTTGATAAATCATCCACAATTCTACACTAAACATATTCTATGCATATCTGACTTCTATTTTGGCCATACTCAGGATTCTCAGCCACTGTATAATAGTTTGAAGCAAAATAATACAAAAGGTATTCAGCACCATGTATATCAGGTTATACATAAAACGTAAACCAGATACATCTGATGTTATATAAGCCATAGTATTTTAAATTATAGTTAGCTTTCTGTTTCTCAATCTTAGTCCTGTTGCCTGCTGCCATTCGAGTTAGATATTAAAGTATCATGGTTCCACATTTGTAATACTTGAATGCTTTCCACTAATTATATCATATTATCTCTTTGAACTCAAGAGTAATATTCATTTTCTAAGCAATTATTTTTTGACTTATAGTTTGATTATGTTTTTATATTGTGTTACTGCTGTTAGTAGTAAGATAGTTAAAAGAAAATTTAATAAGAGAGGGTCAAAATTATTTAACGAAAGTATAAATTGTAAAAAATTTATCATTTTGTAGTGCTTTAATAGCTTTAAAATGTTATTGATGGTCAATTACCAATACCTATTAGGTTATAGTTGTTTGTATTATAGTAATCGGGTTGTATAATGCTCTTATTTTAGAGCTAAAAAGTAATATGTTCAGTCTAAGTATATTGATATACTGAACCCACTAAGTTAACAAAAGAAGTAAGTACAAATGCCATTAAGCAATTAGTCAGATTTAACATAGTAAAATGGATGCTATCTTTTGCAAAAGCAAGCTTGGTTTATTGTCTTGCAAGGCTTGAAAAA
Source organism: Massospora cicadina (assembly GCA_022478985.1). Taxonomy (NCBI): domain Eukaryota; kingdom Fungi; phylum Entomophthoromycota; class Entomophthoromycetes; order Entomophthorales; family Entomophthoraceae; genus Massospora; species Massospora cicadina. The sequence continues at coordinate 4,676 of JAKSZP010019148.1, forward strand.
TTTTACTGACCAAGTATATTCATTACAATGCAACAAATAAAGCTCAAAACAGAAACTCTATGCTTTAATAATATTTTACCTTAAAATATAGCACATAAACTACTTTTATATCGCATAATAAGTTATACTTTTTGGATTTCAGAAGCAACTTTACTAGAATAATCAATTACAGCGTTCGTCGATTATAAATTCTGCTCAAATTTTCCCAAAGTATATAATAGTTCATGTAAATGCTACGTTGATTTTGTCTATAACCGTTTAAGGTTTAAAGAATATATAAAAATATTGATCAAACAAGAATTAAAGCATAGATTAAGCTAAAACCTGTTTTGATTCTAAATATATTAAATAACAAAGTTAGGTTGTTATAAAGCTAAAGTAAAGAATATTAAAAATAACTCGATAGTTAGGTTATGAAGGATTATGGTAGAATTCTCAGCTTTTGATGAAAAAAATGTGGTGGGATAAAGCTATGCAAAAATAGCAGTACATTTCCTCCTGTAGATTAATATTGGATTGTAAATAATATGCTATCGTAGTATAAAGCGCCTAACTTAAGTAACAGAAACAGCACGCCCAAAGATAATAAAAAATACACGTAAAGAATTCTAAATTTAAGAAGTCATTGACCAACTTAAATTATATAAATAATATATAATCTTACACCACGTATTAGTACGTTTCTTCAACGTATTCAGGCAAAAAAGTTGAAATAGGGTCAGTCAAATAAACATAAAAAGCAAAAACTAAAGTAAGAAATCGGCCAACAAAACAATAAGAAGAATCTGCTCAGAAAACTTAACTTAGTAAAAAAGCGCTCGAAATACAATGATCACTGCTTTAGAATCCAAAGTTTTTCTCGAGAACGCATTGGGTCATCAGTTGAATTAAAATCTGCATTAATTCTTAAACTGGTTCGAACGTCAAAAAGCTCTTTATCTGATAAAATTAGCGCCAACCATGCAAACGTTACCTTTCATCCACTCAGCAAGAATCTTGCAAGCAAAATCTAATAGTTCTGGTATCTCGAGTGCTTCAGCACCCTTATAAATTTAAATAAAAGCCTTTTTTATCCTTACATTTATTAATTCTAACAGATGATCTATATCAGTAGGAATGAACTTTTTCTCCCATTCCGTTAATTTACGAGGTCCATCAGTTCCAAAAGCAACTTCATTTGATGTAGCTGAAGGCTCAATCCCATAGTTTACACAGTATTCAATAATTTTTGCGAGCGCCCGACCAGAAATATTAGGCAAAAAGGCGGTTGCTGTAATTTTTGTAAGATCTTGAATAAAAAGTAACTTGAACTAAAATCCTAAAGGCAAATAAAGCAATTTAAATGATGATTGCGCTGAATACTATCTAAAACACAGATATATTTAATTTGAAGCGTTGGCTTAGAAACAAATATACTAAGAAGCCAAGGCCACAAACAGAGTAAACAAAGTAGAACAATTGTACCTGTAGTGCCTTCTTTAGAACCTTTCAATTGACAATTTATAAGTTTAGACTGAATGATCGCAGGGCAACTAACGTTAAATCTTTGATTGTCACCTGTCACAACAAGAACCATGTTGTGCTTTAAAGAGTTAAGAAATTAAATATGAACAATAAAATAAAACAAGTGCCACTCAAAAATAGTTTATAGTCGGCTTACTCGATAATCTAAATAACCATTATCTATTGATTCAATGTTTAATCCAAAATTATACTGTAAGGAGATTTAGATTCAGACTTAAGAAAATATTTCCCTAAAGGGACCATCTAGTACTAAAAAAATATTTCCCTAAAGAGTGAAAATATACGCCAAGTCATTGATTATTTATAGAATCATAGCTTGACCTTAAAAATGGAAGTACCTTTTACCAAATGGTAAAAGCTTAAGAGCATGATAATGTCTTTCAGCCGCCAGCTAAACGCAACATTATTATGGTTACTGGCTTACTGATTGTTTCTTTTGCGCAAATATTATCATATTTTCTATATATCTAATATTTACTATATAACAAATTATTATTGTGTTAATATATTTACTATATAACAAACATTACCATGTTAAACAATGGTGACATCATATAATGATGACATAACAGCGTGATGATGGAAAAGCATGATGGTAACAGAAACTGTGGAATCATGTCCAGCTAAAAGACATTATCATGTCAATATCAAGGGGTTAATAATCATACAAATACTCTTTTAGCCCTACAATTTTTGCATTTATATAGAGCCAAAACTTCATAATGAGGAATGGATATCATAGCGGGGTGGTTCCTGCTCCACTTTGGGTTGGGTTTTGATTGAAACAGTTTGAAACCAGCACAGACTAAAAAACTCAGTATGGTATATTTGTCCCAGGGCTGACCCACTTTGTTTACTGAAGAAACTTCTCCATAATTCCCCATTAAGGAAGCCTCAAACTTGAGATGTTTTCTGTTTAGAGGATTCTGAAGGGGATTCCAATCCAATTGGCTAAAGTAAAGTATGGCTGGCAAAACTTCTGATTAATTATAGTCACACCCATTTTGATGAAATTTTTTAAATACTTTATAAGATTGAGTTTTGGTATAACTGTACCAAATCTTTGGGGAAGAAGTCTCAGAATAGCTTAGTATTTTTTTATAATGTTTAAAATTAAATTATCTCTTTCCTCAATTTTTTTAAAGTTTAAAGGCCTGAATTATGGTAAAAATTTATACTTTTCCACTTATAAAAGTCCTCTGATTTCCTGAGGGCTATTAAAATTTACTCTAAAGAGTACTTCTTATAGTATTATTTGGTAGCTGAATGATCATTACTGATAACTTTAAAGGGCTTTTGGTGATACTTCATCCCAGTTGACTTGATCCTGATATATCATTTTATCTATGGAGTTGATAATTGTTTTGTTAAAGTATTTCCTTGACTCATTACTGAAATACTTAGGATACCAAGTTTCCAGATGTTATATTATTAAAATGAACCACACTGTCATGAAACTGGAAAATGACATTTAGACTAGCCTGCCAGTTGGGGTGCATGTGCACCCTGAAGGTAAGTGTCATGATTGAATGACATGATAGTGGGCACCAACCCTAAGGATAAGGCTGGGTGGCAGGAGGCCCAGAAGGTGAAGCTTCAGGCCCTTCATGACCTCAAGCGCACATTAGACCAATGCTGGGTACAAGTCAAATATTCCCAGGTTGGTACTAGTGGGGTGCATAACACCCAGCCCCTTTCATCAGCCTAGGCATTAAAACGGACAATTTATTCTATTAACAATGATGGTTTAATTCAGTTTAATGAGAAACAGGGTTTCAAAACCCATTCCATTTACAAAACTATGCATTCAGGTTGGATATAACTTCAATCAGTTACTCATGTAAGGTCCATTTCAGTGTATTCTACCAATTCAGATGGTAGTGTTTGCCTATTAGTGAATTAGTGCTTAGGACTGCTTTGGCAAACCCTGAATTACCCCAATGAAGTTTAAATTTGATTTCCTTGACCAATATTCTTTGTTGGTTGACTTTCCACAATAAACTTCACCATTTTTCCTATTTTATTAAATGTTATTTTGGATGATTCTGTATGTGGACCTCTTCAAGGAGGTCTTGCGCTATATTAACCATTCCATCACATATACAATTAGGTTATCCCCTTGTGCACCATTGGGTCACCCAGGTTCCCTCTAACCTGGGATGCTCACTCATTCTTCTCTTGTGCACTGTATCACTTTTGGTTGGTTATTTCCACCAATGATCACCCTCTTTCTCTTGAGTTATTATTTCTCCAGCACCTTCTGCTGGACACTTGTAACTTTCATACTAATGGCTAGTTCCCTGGTGTTGTCCTTGTGCACCGTGCACTACCAAGCTGGGAGCAGGAGAGTTATAGACACTCTCCTTACATTAGTTGACCAACCTCTGAAATTAATGTGCATGAACTTTTTCCGCGTGGAACTTTTCCAAAGTGCAAATGGTGGGCGCTGGCTGTGGACTTCAGCTGTGATCAGCTGCACCACTGTTTCCTCTTTTTCCTGAGGGTTGGAGCATCTCAGTGTTATTTTATCTGCCTCCATCTGGAAAATACCCACCCTTCATGCTTGTACCTGGTGGATATGGATACTTCTGGGTCCAAAAGTCGTGATTCCCCAACTTTCTGCCAAAATTCACAAATTCAATTTAAATAAATGGGGTTTGAATTGGCAGCACATTCTGACAATGCCAGCAGAATCAGTGCAGATTTGTAAGTCCTGGGGAACGTCCCCTGTCTGTTGATCAGGCCCTTTTCCTGTTCCCAAGTAAGAATGTATCAAAGAGGTTGGCTGTACCCCTTGTTACCCAGGGCGACCTCACCCATGTGGTAGATGAGCACTGGGTAACAGCTCTTCCGCTTCAAATTCCTCCCCTGGTGCCCACAATAACCTCAGCAGAACTGGTACAGTTAATTGGGGAAATATGCGCTGAGATCACCAAAATGAAACCAATTGTCCCAAAATTGAGTGGGAGTCAGCCCAATAGTCAGATTCCATGTAGTTGGAAAGGTATAAAGACTGCCCCATCAGCCAGAATCGCCGACGGTTTCAATTCAGGTAATGCTATGATCAAAAAATTCAACCCCCTCAAAATCGTCAGGGATTATCTCAGATGGGCAGGTAATAGCATAGGACACCATCGATGAGGGTTCAAAGTTCCCTTCCAGCAAATCAGGTGTTGAGGCTGACACAACGCTCTTGACCAAACAAATGGCCCAGCGACTGGGAATGGGCGGGTTGGGCGTCCTGAACCCATTACCAACTAATGGGACCGCCCCTACATGGGGTGGGCTTGGGGGATTCCCGCTGCTTGTTGGGCCAAATACCATCATGCCAACTGTCAGAAACGTATCTGAGCCTCAGTTCAGACGTTTGAAGTTGAACCAACAGTGACTTGGCCTGCCACCAAATTCTTCAATGTTGGTTCCCAGTTAACTTATCTGTTCCCCATTCCCAAACAATTCACCGGTTAGGTCAAACTTGAGGGGCCCAATCCTGGCTTGTTTCTTTCTAAATTGACCACTATTTAATCAGTTGCATCGCACTGAAAAATTGTTGGTCGATTTTTCTTTATTAAATGTACATTAAAAACCTTTTTTAAAATCTAGTTTTTTATGTTGAAAAATAAACCGCTTCTTCCACCAACCCTCACACTCCCCTGGGGTTAATGGCCATACTTGTCTGGTATTTAATTATGTGCCTGTATGAGATTCTGGCTCACCAGCAGTTATTGGGGAAATTCCTTCCAAGTTCCATATCCGTCATACCAGCAGCAGTGCCTTTGGGCTTCTGGCTTGACGCTTGGGTGCTTTGGCACCTAGGCTGGCAGGCTGGTCTAATTCTTACTTGCTGTTTGCCTGACATAATTGACCAACCATTATTTTTAACCATTTCCGCCTTTCTTGTAGATATTGGCGCAGCAATGGCCCCTCCTTTTCAACTGAACCAGGTTGTGAAGAAGGTTTTCTCAGTCCACAATAGTCCAGTTCCATTCAAAATTTCAAACCCATACCCCATAGTTGCCATGGCTATTTTGCCCATGTCAGTAGGATCTGACATCCCAACTTGCAATGAGTTTACCCCCTATAAGAGCCAAGCGGTATCCCCTGACCCCAATACCATCTCATTGGTATCACTGGATTCATCCACAACTACCAATAAAGAGAACTTTGCTTACTTCTTATTACCCATGAAGATTAGTGTTGGGTCCCATCATGTCTCCTTTGAGGCCCTGGTGTACACCGGAGCCACGTGTAATTTTATGAGTGTAGAACTGGCCCAGCAATTGGAACTTGACCTGCATGCAGGTCCTTTGGTGATGGTTGCATCGTCAGCCTCCCAAACCTCATACCTGGTTCGCTGACCAGTCACATTTTCAATACACCAGTTCAGCTTTTGCAACCGCTTTTCTGCTATGCCAAACTTGGTGTTTCCGGTGATCTTAGGAGTGGGATGGTGGCGCTGGCAACATGTCAAGATCCACCTAGAGTCTAACATGCTTTCATTCATTAATGATCAACTGGAGGGTGAATTACCCCTAGTTGACACTCTTAAAGAAGCTCAAGGTCGCAGTTCTATCATTTCCCTCATCTCTCCTGCAGGCATACCATCCAATTTTCCAGAAGGTTTAATGCGCTATCAAAGCATTTTCGATTCTGAAAAGGCAGATTGTCTGCCTCCTCACATTAGATTTGACTGTGGATTTCGTACAACGGTGGAGTTAATGAATATCAACTGCCCGTTGTATCCCCACACACCAGAGGAAGAGGCTGCGCTCAACACTTGGTTGGATGATATGTTGAAAAAGGGTGGTTGTTTAAGGAGACATTGCCAGTCGCGTCTCCCAACATCTTTGCTAAAAAAGCTGATGGTTCCCTCCGCCCCTGCATGGACTATGGAAACAGAAATAAAGTCATGGTTTCTAATCCTACCCCCTGCCTTTAGTGCAGACAATAAGCCAAGCAATCGCAAAATCTCAGGTGTTTTCCAAGTTGGATCTCATCAATGCTTTTAACTAGATTAGGGTAATGAAAGGGCAAGGATGGTTAACAGCGATCTGGATGAAGTGAGGAATTTTCCAATACTGCGTAATGCCCTTTGGGCTAAAGAATGCTCCCGCTACATTTCAACATATGATTGATAATGTACTGGGTGACCTCCAGTTTACCTGCGCAGTTGCATATATTGACGACATTCTGGTTCACTCTCCAACTCCTGAACAACACGCTACTAACTTGGAAGCAGTTGTGGCTGCCTTGCATAAGGTAGGCTTGTTTGTCAAGTCTTTTAAGTGTGAGTTCTATAAGGAGGAGGTTACCTTCCTAGTGAACCTCTTTCTTAAAGATGGCCTACGCAATCCCTCCCAATAAGTTGGACGCTATATTAGAATGGCCAACCCCAACTACTCAGAAACAACTATGGAGTTTCTTGGGAACCATCATTTTCTTATAAAAATTTCCCCGGCACTTTCCCAGCTTGCTGCCCTGCTTCACCCCCTTACAGGAAAAAGTGTACCACTTTGCTGGTCGCCCAAATGCCAACAGATGTTTAAATTGATTAAAGAAGTGTTCATGTCCCCTCCAATTTTGAAGCACGCCAATCCCACCAAGCCAAATATTGTTGCATGTGACGCCTCGTCAGTAGCAGTGGGGGCAGTGTTGCTCCATGAGCATGATGGCTTGGAACACCCAGTCACCTATTTTTCCTGAAAGTTCACCTCTATGGAGCAGTCTTGGGCCATTTACGACAAGGAGTTGGCAGCCATTGCATGGGCATTAACTCATTGGATATATCTGTTACAGGGTGCTCAACATGAATTAATGGTCCGCACAGACCAACAGGCTCTCTTGTACTTTTGTAAACCTCAAAATTGGCACATCGGCAAGCCCAAACCTATCAGGACTTGTGCAGTTTTAATTTCAAATATGAATTATAAAAGGTGCGCTCAACGTACTTCCCAATTTTCTCAGCTGCAGCCACACCTACTGTTCTGCAGATCCAGAGGAAGTGTATCTTGTTACCGTGATTCCTGCCGCCCAAATCCTGTCAATTGTCCCCCCTGTCATTTCTTCCATCTCTCTGGCCCCTGACGCCCTGTTAGTTGCTCAGGTCTTAGCCAGTCAAATGGCCTGCCCTGAGGGCATGGAGCTGGTCGAGCAGTTATCTCACCATATTCATAAACACTCCCTATATTCATTGGAGGAGGGTCTTGTTTTATTTCAGCCACGCGTTTGGATTCCTCCCTCCTTCAGAACTGAGGTTTTCCATGCACATCATGATCCCCCCATGGTCAGTCATCTTGGTAATGAGAAATGCATCGACTTGATCAAGTGGACTTACAATTGGGTGGGTTTGACAAAAGAAGTTCCGGCCTGGATTACTGACTGCGTTACTTGTGCTTGGCCAAGTCAGATTGCTCCGGTAGAAACAGTTTTTTACACCCCTTACAGCAGGCGGAGGGTCCATGGACGTCAGTGTCCATGAACTTTATTGTTGAACTCCCCTGCTCTAACTGGTTCACAGCGGTGATGGTGGTGGTGGATCATTTCACTAAATTTTCCCTCTTTATTCCTTGCACCTCTGCAATTACATTGGAGGAGACTGCCCGCCTTTTTGTATGTCATGTGTTCTTGATGTTTGGTCTCCCACAGGAGATCATAAGCGACTGTGGCTCACAGTTCACGGCGCGGTTTTGTAGTGAACTCCTATCTATCCTAAGAATATCCCCTGCCATTCCACAGCATACCATCCCCAGTCCGATGGACAGACTGAGGCCGAGTTAACCAAGTCTTCAAACAGTACTTGCGTTGCTATGCTGCAGCTGCACAGGACAACTGGGCCAACGACCTTCCCCTCGCTAAATTTGCTTATAACAATGGAACGCAAACATCTATGGGGTTTTCGCCCTACAAAGCGACGTTGAGCTATAATCCTTCATTTTTTTGGTTGGACCTTGCTTGCGGCCTGCAGTCCAAGCTGCCACAGATCACACTATACATATTAGGTCAACTCAATCCTTGGTGCGGGAACACCTCACCAAAGCTATTGATGACTATAAGCGGTTTGCAGATTTTAAGCGGCTACCAGGTCACAATATAACAGTGGGCTTCTATGTTATGCTCGATACCCACCATTTACAAATTCAAGCTCCTTCCCATAGATTGCAAGTAAGCGTTTGGGTCCTCATTTGGTAGAGGAAGACTTGGGTTCAGTGCATTCTGGTTGAAGCTTCCAGCTCACTGGCAACAGCATCCCATCTTCCATGTTTCCCAGCTGTCACCTTTTAAGGGTACAGTTCCCATGGAACCTGAACTGATCATCATTGAGGATGTGGAAGAGTCCAAGGTGGAGAATATCCTGGCATCCTGCAAGTCCTGATGGTCCGTTCAATATCTCGTGGCTTGGAAAGGGTATCCGACCTATGAGAACAGTTGGGTCAAGGCATGTAATTGTGCAAACTGTATGGAACTAGTCAAAGCATTTCACAAATCCCACCCCAATGCTCCCACCCTCCCCATTAAACTGCGATAGTAATGGCAATTAAGTTACCCAAGGCGCACAAAAATGTGGCCCTTGTGCAGTTTCCCGGTGGTGGCGCCCTTCCTTTGGAAAAAGGAAAGGGTAATGTAAGTCCTGGGGAATGTCCTTTGGCCGTTGATTGGGCCGTTTTCCCATTCCCAAGTAAGAAAGTATCAAAGAGGGTGGCTTTACCCCTTGTTACCCAGGGCGACCTCGCCCACATGGTAGACGAGTGCTGGGTAACAGCTCTTCCACTTCAAATTCCTCCCCAGGTGCCCACACTCACCTCGGCAGAACTGGTACAGTTAATCAGGGAAATCTGCGCTGAGATTGCCAAAATGAAACCGATTGTCCCAAAATTGAGTGGGCGTCAGCCCAATAGTTGGATTCCATGTAGTTGGAAAGGTATGAAGACGGCCCCGTTAGCCAGAATTGCTGACAGTTTCAATTCAGCTAATGCTATGATCAAAAAAATCAACCCCCTCCTCGAAATTGTTGGGGATCATCCCAAATGGGCAGGTAATAGCATTGGACACCATCAATGAGGGTTCAAAGCTCCCTTCTGGCAAATCAGATGTTGCAGCCAATGCAACACTCTTGACCAAACGAATGGCTCAGCGACCAGGCATGGGCAGGTTGGGCATCCCAAATCCGTTCCCAACCAAATGGGACTTCCCCTACATGGGGTGGGCTTGGGGGATTCCCACTGCTCATTGGGCCAAACGCTGTTGTGCCAACCTTTGGAAACGTATCTGAGCTTCAGTTTGGACGTTTGAGGTCAAACTGACAGCAACTTGGCCTGCCACTGAATTCTTTGATGTTGGTTCCCAGTTAACTTTTCTGTTCCCCATTCCCAAACAATTCACCGGTTAGGTCAAACTTGTGGGATCTGATCCTGGCTTGTTTCCTCTCTAAATTGACCACTATTTAATTAGTCACATCACACTTAGAAAATTGTTGGTCAATTTTTCTTTCTTAAATTTTCCATTAAAACCTTTTCTAAAAATCTAGTTTTTTATGTTGTAAAATAAACCGCCTTTTCCGCTAACCCACACACTCCCTCTCAGGGTTAATGGCATACTCGTCTGGTATTTCATTATATGCCTGTATGAGATTCTGGCTAACTGGCAGTTATTGGGAAAATTTCTTCCCAGTTCCATATCTTCATACCAGAAGCAGTGCCTTTGCATTCTGACTTGCCATTCAGGTGCTTTGGCACCTAGGCTGGCAGGTCGGTCTAATTCTTACTTGCTGTTTGCCTGACAAGATTGGTCTGGGGGTGTTGGCCTTAGATAACGTCAGGTATTCTGTTGCTGTTAGGGGTATAGGGTCATTTGTGTCTAAAAATGCGTTTTATAAATAAAACCTTATCTATACCTCTGAACCTTTTATCAGCTCTTGTGGCCTGGATGAGGACACTATTCCTGTATATCAGATTACCCCTGAGAACCCTCGTTTGACCTCTACCATGATATGGGGCACTCAGGAAGTTGAAAAAGAACTGCGTTTTAAATATGATAAAGTATATGCACCTGAAGAAGGTGTGGTGGGATATTTGGCCTCAGTAGCAAGAGTGGCCAACTATCTCTCCCCCTTCTATGACTCCAAAACTTACCCTGGAGGCTTGCTCAAGCCAAAGGAAAAATTTCAGGTGAGGTGGTGGCATTTTATGCTTTTAAATAAATCCCATTCTGGATACTTTTTATTGACCGCTACCCTTACATCCCCTTTTAGAAAGTTCAGCACAACTATTTTAGTGGATACTGGTGCCTCTGAAAATTTTATTGACCAAGACTTTTCTGACTACCTTGAGTTGAGTTACTCACCGGGTGGTATGGTTAGAGGAGGGGCTTCCAAAGTATCCTCACGCTGAAAGTCATGGGGCTAATGGACTACCAGGTGGTCTCCTATCTACTGTCTTACCACTTTCAAGCTATCAAACACCTCTTGTTCCCCATTATTTTGAGTGTAGAGTGGTGGAGAAAGTTTGCCACCAGGACTAATTTGAAAGAAAAAACCTACCCTTGTCTTTGTTAAATGGTTACAAGTTGATTGTTCCTTTGACTGATGCCCACTTTCAGGGCAAATTGCCCCATTGGCCTGATATCCATACTCTTAATCTTGACCCTTTTCTGAAGCCCTCAGTGGAAGTTTCTATACCTTCTTGTTTGGAGGGTTTGGAATCTTCCTTTGATGCAGCATCCGCTAATGCACTACCTGAGCACTCTGAGTTCAATTGTGACTTCAAGCTCACTGTGGATCTGGTGCATATATCTTCCCCATTTACCCATTGACTGTCCGGGAGGAAGAGGCTTTGGATGTGTGGGTGAAGAAACAGTTAGCCAAAGGTGCGATTTTTTGCGTATCTCCCCTGTATGCTCCCCAATTCTCTTTGTTGAGAAGGCTGATGGTACTCTAAGCCCATGTGTGGACTACGGAACCTTAACAACGTCACTGTACCAGACCTCCATCTCATCCCTTTGTATTAACAGATTGCGCGCTATGTGGAGAAGACGAAGGTCTTCTCCAAGCTGGATTGCCTCAATGCGTCTCATCAAATCCGGATAAAGAAATCCCAGGAGTGGTTAACCGCCTTCTGCACCAGAAAAGGGATATTCTAGTTTTTGGTCATGCCCTTTGGGCTTAATAATGCCCCTGCTATCTTCCAATACCGCATTGATGCAGTGTTGGGGGACTTGTTAGGGGTATGCGCGGTTGCCTACATGGATGATATTCTGGATTTTAATCCCTGATCATGAGTCCCATGCAGTCCACCTTTGGTAAGTGGTGGAGCGGTTAAAGGCATCCAGACTTACGTTGAAGATAAGCAAGTGTAAATTCTTCAAGTCTCAGATCACATTTCTGGGAAACGTCATGTTTGACCAGGGGCACATGATAACTCCAGACAAGGAGAAGGCGATTCATGAGTGGCCCACCCCCACCTTGGTCAAGGAATTGAGGAGCTTCTTGAGACATGTATGTTCCTCAAGAAGTTCACCCCCAATCTCACTGAGGTGGCAGCTCCATTATACAAGGCTAGCGGTGCCAAGTTGCTTCAGTGGTCCCCCGTTTTTGAAGAAGCTTTTCCAAGAAGTGAAGTGCACCCTGTTGTCCACGTCTGTTCTTCACCATGTCGACCCATCAAAGGTGTTCATTGTGTCTACTGATTCCTCCAACTTCGCCATAGCGGCCACCTTGTTACTAGTAGGCGAAGATGGGATAGAGCATCTGGTGGGATATTTCTCTAGAAAGATGTCTTTTCCATTCTTAAATTTCGCCGTTTATGACAAGGAGTTACTAGCAGTGGTGAAGGCGCTGACTTAATGGCGTCACCACTTGCATGGTTCATCCCAACCTTTCTGGGTATGTACAGACCACCGTGCCTTGCTGTAATACCGCTCTCATCATGTCCTAACCCCACGGCAGACCCGTTGGCATGAGACCCTTGCCAAATTTGCATTCACGTATGAGTTCACTAAGGTCAAGGATAATGGTTTGGCGGATGCTTTGAGCTGCAACCCTGCTTTAGCACCCGATCCTAAGGAGGTAGAAGTTCACAACACACTGGTGATGATTCCTCCAAGTAAACTTCTGCCTCAACTACCCTCTCCCCTGGCCAACGGGCCAGCTCTTTCACCTCTGTAAAACGCGGAGGAATATAGTATGTTCAGGAAGGTAGTCCTTTCTCAGCCGCTAGCAGCTGGATAATATGTTACTTGCTAAGTGCGAGTTAAATCAAGAGGATCTCTCCATGGCTACCACGTGAAGTATGAGATGGTGTGGTTTCAGGGGCGCCTATGGGTTCCTGCTGGCCCACTTCGCCTGGAAATCATCTGGGACTATCATGATGGACTCACCTTTGGTCATCCTGGGAAATCAAAGATGTTGGAGTTAATACGCTGCACGTACAATTGGAAGGTCTTGCCTGCTCAGGTGGGGCGGTATTGTAAGGAGTGTTTGATCTGCAACCAAATGAAGCCAAATTGGCAACATTAAATTGGGTTGTTGGTACCTGTCCAGAAAGCTGAAGGGCCCTGGACTTCCCTATCGGTGGATTTCATTGTGTAACTACCTGTCTCTGATGGTTACAATGCCATCATGGTGGTGGTGGACCATTTTACGAAGTTCGCCCACTTCATTTCTTGAAGAACTACTATAACCACGGCTGAGATGGCCAGGCTCTTCATCACACATGTGTTTGCGCTCCATGGGGTTCCCCAAGAGATTATCAGCGACTGGGGACCCCAATTTGCCTCCATCTTTTTGGAAGAGTTATTAAGGCTCTTCAGATTCGCCTCTGCCATTCGACTGCCTATCAACCTCAATCAGATGGGCGGACTGAAAGAGTGAACCAGTGCTTGGAGCAGTTCCTTCAGTGTTACACCGCCGCGGATAATTCATATTGAACTTCTCACCTTCCTATTGCCCAACCTAGTTACAACAACACGCTGCATTCTTAAATCAGTTGTTCCACTTTTTTGCCTGCCATGGCTTTAACCCCGCCTTTAACATGGAGCCCAGCTGTGGGTCTAAGGTTGAAGCGGTGGTGGACTTTGCCAAGACATTCAAGAAGGTCCACCAGGGTGTTTCCACAAGCTTGGAGGCGGAAATGCTAGTGTATAAGGAAAACGCTGATGGGTAGCGCCAAGTGGGTCCTGCGTACAAGATAGGGGATCTTGTAATGCTTGATGCTCGTAACATCCCTATCAAGCAGCCATGAAAGAAGCTGGGACCAAAGAGGATTGGCCCCTACCGCGTAGTTAGAAAGGTGGGTCATGCCTCATATCAGCTGGAGCTTCCCCCTTCTTTTTAGATCTTCTCTGTGTTTCATGAGAGCAAACTGACTTTGTTCAAGGGCCCCCACCAGAGACTCCTGAGGCCTATCTCATGGATGGGGCGCCAGAGTGGGAGGTGGAAGAAATAGTTGCCTCTTGCCGCATTAAAAGAAGACTGGAGTACCTGGTATCCTGGAAGGGCTTTGACGCTGCAGAGAACAGTTGGGTTCCAGCGCACGACTGTGTGCATGCCCATGATCTTGTTGAAGCCTTCCACAAGCGTTTCCCCCAGACTACTGGATCTCAACAAAACTGACCGTTTCCCCCATGAAGTTGTCCCCTGCTCACAAGAACTTTTTCCTTGTGCAAACTCCTGGAGGTGGGTTGAGCCCCATTGGGAGGAGAGGGTAATGTCATGGTCACATAACATCATAGTGGGGACCAACCCAAGGATAAGGCTGGGTGCCAGGAGGCCCAGAAGGTGAAATTACAGGTCCTCCCTGACCTTAGGCATATCCTAGACCACGCTGGGTATGGGCAAAATATGCCCAGGTTGGTACTAGTGGGGTGCCAAATGCACAACCCCTTACGCCCATCCAGGCGTTAAAATGGATGGTCTATTGAATTAACGCAAACAGTTCCATTCAGTTTGTCAAGGAATGGGGTTTTAAAACCTATTCCATTTACAAAACAATGCGTTTGGGTCAGATCCAACTTCATTTGATACTCTAGTGAAGTCAGTTTTGGCATATTCGACCAATTCAGATGGTAGCATTGGCCTTTTGGTGGATCAGTGCTTGGGCCCACTGCAGCAAACCCCTTATTCCCCCGTCTGAGTTTAAATATGTTTTTCCTGACAAACAATCCTTTTTGGTTGACTTCCCAATAAAAGTTTCCCCATTTTTACCATTTGATTTATGTTTTTTTAATGATCCTGTGCACGAACCTCTTTGAGGAGGTCTTGCACTCCGTTAACCTTGCCATTTTAAAAACAATACAATTATCAACTCATGCACAATTGGTTTGCCCAGGTACCCTCCAACCTGGGTCATTTACCCCTTCTCTCTGTGTGCACCGTGACGTTTTTGGCTGGTACTTGTCACATCTCTTTGCTTGAGTTGTTATTGCTACAGCAACCTCTGCTGGGCACTAGTAGCTTTAGTATTAATGGCTAGTTTCCTTGCGTTGGCTTTGTGCACCAAGCACTTCCATTCTGGAAACAGGATAGTTATAGACAATCACCTTACAGTTTAGGGTTGATTGATAAGCTTAACAGTTTTAATAAAGAAGTTAGTGATTGTTTGATTTGATAAGTTAATTGGTTTAGGTAAGTGGTTGGTGATTTTGGTTGTTTTAATACATTTAGTTTTGGTTTATGAAGCGGTTGGTGATTGTTTGATTTTGACATGGAATCCATAGTATCTAATGTATTACTCGCATGTTTTATGAAAATTGACTGTTATGTTTTAAATATACTTTCAGCATACCACTATCTCACAAACCGCTCAATTAATGCCAGCAAACCAGGTTTCAGGTGATTGAGTCACTCAGCCCCCTTCTACCAATAGTACTGAGAATTTTGACAACTGACTTCAGTCTCTAGGCTTTGTCTGTGTGAGGGTGTTTTTGTGCCAAAAATTTATAAATTGCTCCACTAAAACTTAAATATCTCGGGAACTACAAATCCAATCATAAAAATACAAAGTGCGTTGTGATCCTCAGAACCAAATCTCTCCAATAACACCAATTCCGAGTACCAAAAGCTTTGACAAAATATATTAACAACATTTGAACTCGAAAATTTGAATGCCTCAACCTAAAAATTGCAATAAAACTCAAACTAAAAATTCAAACTGAAAGCTTGCAAATCCTATGCAGAGCATCAACAGGCCTATCATTTGAGACTAAAATCAAAGAAATCAGTCAAGAACTTTGACAATGGCAGCCATTTGAAGATTGACAAAACCCATCAGTGCCAAGCAGTTTACATCTCTGATACCTGGGTCATCCGGCATGCCCCCAAAGTGACTCATATTGAGCGTATGGCTAGCTAGCAAGAAAACAGATGATGAGAACATTAATAAATTGTGCTACAACAACATTATTAACCAAACCTTTATTCCTTCCTAAAGCACAAGTCTGCCCATTCATATGTCTACCAGTAGTCCCATGACTACAGGTTTAATTTAATTGCAAATGTTTGGTATATGATGACCCTTAACCAACTTAAAAATCATAGAGCCAGTTTCCCTTGCTTGTGCGATATTCAATTTTATAACCAAAACTGGACAACTTTAAGAGGCCAACAAGATTATCTCTGGTTCATCTGTTGTGACTTCTTATAAAATTCCAGAGCTTTATGATCAGTACAGATAATGATGGGCCATTGCACATACATCAGGTGGTGTTGTCACTCCTGGAGAGACGCCACTATTGCTGACAACTCATTATCATAAATGTGGTAATTAATCTTTGCAGGCTGCATCTTATGACTGAGTTAGCAAATGGGATGTTCTATACCATCTCCCCCTGTTGAAGGACAGCGTCAATTGCACAGATTGATGCATCAGCTTCTAGTAGAAATAGTTTCTCCAGATCAGCATAAGACTAAGACAGGAGCTTCAAAAAGATTTTTTTATTCCTTGGAAGGCTTCTTCCTCTTATACGCTCCAATAGAAGAGGGTACTATCAAGTTTTTTATTAGAATTTAAAGAATGAGTTC
The DNA here is from genome assembly GCA_022478985.1 of Massospora cicadina. Lineage (NCBI taxonomy): Eukaryota > Fungi > Entomophthoromycota > Entomophthoromycetes > Entomophthorales > Entomophthoraceae > Massospora > Massospora cicadina. Next base: position 21,210 of record JAKSZP010019148.1, read on the forward strand.
TTAAAAAGGCTAGGTGAGTATTAATTGCTATAGCTTCAGCAGTATCTCCCAGTAGACTTTTTTCCTTAGTTCAAATTTCTTGACGGAAAAGGGGTATTTTTAGCACTAGTGGTGCCCAACCCAAATAGGGGGAGCCGCCATGCATCTTTATTTGCAAAAGAATCAAAAATAAAAGGATTATAATAAATTAAAAAAATCCTATATGGCAATTCAGCTACCAGATTAGGAAACCATATCAGAAGGTGATGAAGCTTTGAAAAACTTTTGTTAGCGCCTGCTTTATCTGGTGGACCATGGCGGATAGCATATGAGTTATAATGTAATTCTTGGTTGCTTATAGTTTATAATTGTTTACAATTTAAAATAAGGTCTGATTTGAATTTTTTGTAAAATTCTATAATTAAGGGTGAAATATGGTGCTGACTTCAAAAAGGTTAAATCAAGTATTCTTAATTTCTTAATTATTTATATTTTTATTGTGTTTTTGAAGGAGGGTTGAATCAAGGATTTTTTATATGCATTCTTTTTATTCTGAAAATAATGCATTTCTCATAGTTACTCTTTTTTCTCATTTTTAAAAAATCTCACCTACACTATATAAAATAAAAAAATAATGTTTATATATTTTATAGATATATTATCTCATAAAATAAATATACAAAAAATAGTCAAAATTGGCACACATATTTATGAACATTGGGAACCATCTTAGGCTGTTTCTCATTTTATTAATTATTAAAAGATAAATAAAAGCCATATATAGACTGTATTAGTGATACATAAAGTATAATGGTAATCTTTATATCATTATGGCTGAGTGGTTTACTGTTCTTTGGTCAATTTGATAGGCACATTAATTTTGAGTAAGAAGATAGTAATTTAATTAATTTATTGGTCTCATTAGTTTTAATAAGCAGTTGGTGGCTATTTGGTTGATCAAATAGGTTCAGTGGTTTCTGTATATAGTTGTTTATTGGTGATTCTATGAGTCAATTAGTTTTGTTTAATTGGTTGTTGATTTTTAGTTGATTTGACAGATTCAATAGTTTTACTATGCAGTTTGGTGTTTATTTAGTTAAGTTGATAGGTTTAAGTACTGTAAACCTATTGTTGTTTATCTACCAAACATACTAGACTAACAATCAACCACCAACAACTCTATAAATTAACATAAATAAAATGCTGATTAAAAGTTTTTGCTTCACCAATGCCAGAATTTAGTTTATCCGGCAATAACTTTTCTCAAAATTGATCACAATTGCTTCTGATTCATTTCATATAAATATTAGATTAATAGTCATATACTGGACTGATCTTTACAAAATTAGAATGGTACTTAAGTGGCCAATCCTATTTTGTGAAAACATCCAAATTGATTTAGTAGTTTCAGGGTTATGTATGAACAAACAAAAATATAAACTTACAGGTCAAATTTAGAACCTCCCTTTTTTCAAAGTTAGTTTAGAACTAGAACAATTAATTAGAATTATCTGGTCAGTTATAAGCCTAAGAAAAGCTGAGAAAATTAGCTCATTACTATTAAATAGATTTATTTATTTTTCATGATATAAAAAACTTGCTTACAGTTGTTTCCCTTTTTTACAGTGTTGCAATGCTGCAGTAACCTGGGTTGATCATGACCTCCATATCTGGCAACACATCCAGTTTTGGATTGATCAGTCATGGTAACAGTCAATTGTTGTTGCAAGAAAGTGAGCATTCTGCCCCAAATATCTGAATTGTCATTTTATTTAACTGAGGTAAGCTGACCAGGGGACGGACATTACCAAATATACATGAAACTAAGAGAATAGCTAAAAAATATAAAAAAATTGGGCACCCCAGGGTAATCAAGTTACCCCTGTTGCCAGCGTGACTGCTAGGTATGGGGGGTTGGTGTGCTACTCTGAGGGGGTCTCCCTAATATGGAGCAGGTGTGAAGGAAAGGATCTGTGTGGAGGAACCAGAGTGGGAACCATGATTCTATGAGCGCTTTTTGTCTTGGTCTCATATATCCATAGAGCCAGGCTTGGAAGTGCTCTAGTAAGTGAACATGAAATCTGTTGATAATCCCATGAATGGTTGGGACCGTGCCCTTGAACGCTCTGATGCAATTGTGTGTATAGTCCACATTGCAATGGGTATTACTAGGAAGCGGAGGGTAGATGGGATTGGTGACTCAGTCTGGAGCGCAAAGATACTCTTTGATATTTTGAATTCCTGTTCGTTTTGAATCTTGAGCAGGCGTGGGACTTCCTGACATATAGCTTTGGTTGGGGGGCATGTTTCTAGGCGGTGATGTAGGGATCCCTCCCCTCCACATACTTCACATGTTTTGTGGAGGGAGTTGGAGCGGTCCGCCGTCCTATAGGTCCTTCTCAGACAGCGCCAGGCGTTTGCTCTTACCCTTGGCTGTAGGAGTGGGTGGTATGTCATTTTCTACATTGCTTTCTATGTGGTTAAATCATAGAGAATGTCCAACATATCTAGATATTCTATCCTAGCTATGTTTGGGGTTGTTGCGAGCATATCCCTTTGGGGGTGGTTTTATGAGTTTCTTAATTTGAATTGGGGGTTGGGTTGTCCCCTTCCCTGTATAGTACTCGTGTTCTCTATGGTCCATCCTATACAGCGGATAGTTTGGAGGATATGTTTGAAATGAGGGGAGGCTCCATGTAGACCCGTTGCAGTAGGATGTTTGGCAAGGTATGAAAGTAGTCTGGGTGGACTATGTGGGTTGGTTAATTTGAGCGCCTGTGAAAAGTTAGTCCTTGCTGCTCTGGACCAATGTTGTTGTGGGAGGTCTGGAGCAAGGATTTCCTTTATCCAGGTACCTAGGATGTGATTGGCGTGGCTCTCAAAATCTATTAGTCCCATGCCTCCGCTTGAGCGTGGGCCAAATAGTGTTTCCATCCGTGTAGGAGGGTGAGAGCCAGGCCACAGCCAGCCCTGGATAAGCGCGCGAATTGAGGTTATAAAGGTAAGTGAGAAGGCTATCGCATGGGCCTGGTACCACATTATTGGGAGGATGAGCGAGTTAGCAACTGTAACTCGTCCTGTTAGTCTTGGGTTCTCCCCTTGAGGGAGACTACTCGTTTGGATACCCGTTGTAACAGGTTACTTTCCATTGTCTCATTAGCATATCCCCTGATTCTAGCCAGATTCCAAGGTGTCAGACACGAGTGTTGGTAAGAGGTGTTGCAAAGGGTAAAATGATTGGGTTCTTTCTTCGAGTGTTGGTAAGCGGGTTCTGATGTTGTGGCCCAATTGTTTGTGTATTTGCCTAAGAGGATGATTTCTGACTTCCTTAAGTTGAGCGATGCATTGCTCACCTTGGAGTATTCCTCTAGAGTGTGTTCCAGCTGTTGGGCATCTTCATTGTTTGCTATACCTGCTACGCAGTCATCTTCAAAGGCCAGTATCTTGACTGTTGGTTGTCCTTGTGCAGTTATCCCAATGAGACATGAGTCAGTTACTCAGAGGAGTGGGTCAAAGCTGAAATTATATAACAGTGGGCTGAGGGGATCCCCTTGTTTGAGCCCTCTGTGTGATTAATCTTATTTGTTAGGAATACAGGGCCACATACAGCCATGGTTGCAGATTCTGTTAGAAGCATCGCCCATTTTATGAATCTTGGTGGGAGTTTGAAGGCATGTAGACATTCTTTTTGGTATCGCCAGCTAACACGGTCATACGCCTTTTCCTGATCCAAGAAGACCAGGGCACCAGTTGCTTTGGATTGGCAAATATTTGCAACAGGGTGAATGTTATTCCAGATTGAACGCCCTGTTATAAACCCAAACTGGTTGGGTGACAGGACGTCAGAGGCAATTGCGCCTAATCTGGCTGCTAAAATTTTTGTTAGAATTTTTGTGTTAGAAATAGATAGTGCAATTGGGCACCAGTTGGCCAGGTCCAACTTGTCACCCTTTTTATACAAGGTTATAACATATGATTCATGACCTCATGGTAATAGGCGTGTTTCTAACAAGCTCTGGTTCATAGACGCAATAGAAGGGGGCGATTTGTTGAAAATATTTTTTATAAAATTTTTAGGGTATCCCATCAGGCCCTGGGCATTTCCTATGTGGTGCACCGCGAATTGTTTCCCAAAGCTCCTCCCATGTAATAAGGGATAGTATATTGTAATTTTGGTGGTGTAGTTTGTATCTCGGCAGTTTGAATAAATTCTTTAATTTTTTGTGAATTTGCTGGTGTTTCGCAATATAATTCAGTGTAATAGCGGTGTACTTCCACCTTGACCTCCTCAGGGTCAGTTGCCACAGTGCTGTTGGTCTTGTGGACCTGTGTGCACATGGGCTGGTTTCTGTGGGAATAAAATTGGTGGAAGAAGTATGTTGAACAGGTTTCGCCTTCCTTTATGAACTTACCCTTGTTCAATACTTTGATTCTGTGTTGGTGTTTGAAGATGAGATTGTTAAGTCAGGCTGAAATTTATGCCCATTTGTGTCCCCAGTTAGGGCTATAGCCAGACCTTGGAGTATTTATTTCCAGGTGGTCTAGTTCTGCCAAGGTACGCTTGATTGTGGCTGTGTCTGCGGTGTGCTTACGTGATGCAATATGTCAGGTTTTGTTAAGTAAATCCTTTTTGAAATTTTCCCATGTTCCGATGGGATCCAAAGTGAATGGGGCTGTGAATTCTGGGTTCGTAGCCTTGTTTTTGACCCAGTCAGATATCTTGGGAAATTTTAAATTTTATGGGTGAAGCTTTCTCCAAGGCGACACCCGTGTGTGGGATTGGGTTGGCGCTAACTGTACCATAACTAATCGGTGGTCAGAAAAATTGATCTTTTTTGTTGTAAATTTGGAGATTCTTGAGTGGTGGGATTGTGGGATGAGGATGTGGTCAATACAACTCATCGATATGAGTACTCCCTCACATATGTTGGGTCTCGTCATGTGGGGAAGGACTAGTGAATTGGAGGGAAGAGCATCCTGTAAGCCAAGAGATGCCTTCATTGTGCGATATTCAATGTGTCCAGGTGGGTATCCCCTGGGATTAGGCCATCGATCTGTATTGGGGTTATCCCAGCAGTTGAAATCGCCTAACATGATGATATCTGGTGGGTGGGTGAGAGTAGAAATGTTTTCAAAAAAAAATTTCTCTCAGTTGCAGTGCATGGTGCATAGATACATGCTAGCGAAATTAATTAATCTTGGCATGTGATTGTTGCTACCAGGACTTGACCGTGCAAGTGTGATGATGAGTTTGTAATTTTAAATTTTTGTTGTTTTAGACTATTACCCCACAGTGAGACGTCCATACTGATTGTGATGGTGCGACCCTGGTTGACCAGGATTCTACTTCCCTTGTAGGCATTGGGTTTCTTGGATGGCCAATATGTCTACAAGAGGTTTTTGCAGATATGCCAGCTTTTTATCTTGGGACGTATGAGCCCTGGCTCCCGCGATGTTTAGCGTCCCTATTGATACTGAGGTGCCCACGGCGCCTCAGGAGCGGTTGGGAGGACCCTCTGGTCCTATCCCACCACAGCTCATTTTGGCCATGCTCCGCATCTGTACTCCAACTCTTTCAATGCCATTGTTGGTTCCCTTGATCTGACCCAATGATTCAAGGAAATTGCAGTTTTTTGCATTTGTGTCAACTTTTCCCGCACAGGTCTCATGTTGATTTGATGCAGATTGTTGATTGGATTTTATATTTTTGAGGTTCGACTTTGTTGCATTGTGCACCAAATTTTCGCCCAAATTGCGGTTGCATTGTTCCTCAGTATGTGCATGACTGATGACGCTTTGTGGCTCAGTCCAGTTAATGTGTAAATTTTCGACCTGGGCATATTGTTCTGATTGGTTGGTTTGGTGAATATCTGAAATATCCTCCCAAGTTTGTCTGGGGTTAATGGCGGACTCTGCATGTGCTGCCGCTTCAGCCGCTGCTCTCTTGTGGGCTTTTTGTGCTGCTTTACGTTGTTTACTTGTAACTGGGTCCACGATGGAGTATAGTCCACCTTCACCCCAGAGGAATGGGTGGTGGCCATCAGTCATTTTGGCGAAGTTTTCATTATCTTCGTCCATAGCTTCTTCATAATCATTTTCCATTAAGCCCTCTTTCACAGGGCATGCATGTTCCTTGTGGCCCAGTGAGCCACAGTGGTTGCAAATGGGCGGTGCGCGTTCTGGTGTAAATCAGAATGCAGCTGACTGGCCCCCATCTGCAAAGTGAAATTCTGCTGTGCGGGGAATTCTGGATAAATCCTCTTCCACTTCTGGGAAGGGGTTGATTTAGAGATAGCTTTGCCCATGCACAGGTCAGGCATTAAGCGAAATTGCTTTAATTCGAGTTGTTGGATCTCTCCATAGGCCACAAGACCTTTGTGGAGCTCCTCCTTGATTACCTTACAAGGAAGGTTGGTGGGGAGCGAGTCAAAGGAGATGAATAAAGTTTTCACTTTGTTCCATCTGGTGCGCGAAGTGCACACAATTTTTTTGCCCTTGGGGAGGGCAATTTCCACACAGACTTTTGCTGCGGCATCGGCTTCACCAGCTGATATAAAACCAATGTCAATCCAGCCGCGGCCCATGTTGTTGGTGGCTACGTACACTACGTGAGGGAAAAGTGAGGGCTGTGCCTCACATGTTTTCTCCCACAGGGTCGATAACTCATCCCCAAGGAAGAGTCTGATCCTGTGCTCCACCTTTGACAAAGGTTGGTTGAATTGAATGTACATGTATTGTGCATGCTTTACAGTAAATACCATAAACCCAGACGGTGTCTGAGTTTGCAATTTTTTTACAAATTGGGTTCCTGGTCTTCCTCCAGGGCGTTTCTTGCCCTTAGTTGCACCGTTAAGCGCACCGCTTGCCACAACGCTCGCCCATGTTGTATTATTTTTGTTATTAAAGTCGCCCATCTTTCCTGTTTGTGATTATCCAAATTTGCTGTTCAAATTAAATTGTAGTAACTAAAGTGATTGTTACGATAAAGAAAAGCTATATCTGAATTGTCATAGGGGGGATAAACCTGATTAAAATAATAGTAAAAAGTATGAGGGAGAAATTTTGATTATTTATTGAGATCAATGAGCAAGATTATATACCTGATATCTAAAATATTTTCAAAGATAATGGATTTTAAAGAGGTTCAAAGGGAAAGCAGATGAAAATAAATAATTGGTGCTAGGAATAAGATAAGATAGGGTTCTTCACTAATGGATTATCAGTCCAGGCGATAACCTGACACGCCCCCTTTCATTTTCATGCTGATTTTCCTAAAATTGAGGTTTGGGGTCCCAGACAATTTTGTCAAGTTGATTTTAGAAAATGGGGTCCTGTATAAATTTCTGTTTAGTCAATCATTTGAATCCAATGGGTACATGCGTGGGAAAGGCTGAATAAGGGTAGGCAGATTAATAACTCTGACAGAAAATTGGCAGTGAGATTGTCAGGGATGATCCCCAAAGCTGCTTGGGTGAGATAGTTGAGAGCTGGTGCATTTGTCAGGAGAGTGTCTGTAAATCTTTTGTTCGCAGAGAGGTGGTGCAGGATGCACAGCCAAACTTCCAGGGAACTAGTCATTATCAATATTGGAAACAGGGAACTGCAGAAAGTGCCAGAGCAAAAGGGACCCAGGGAAGGGTGTACAATGAGTTATATAGTAGTAAATCACAAATTTTCTACAAAACTTGTTTATACAAAAAGGTGAGTCTAAAACCAAGTGAAGATCTGTGATTTGTGCTTGATTCTCTGATCTGGAGGGAAACAGGGCAGCCCAGTGTTGCACAAGATGTTGTAGATAATTTTGTTAAAATAAAATGACTAACGTTGTTAGAGACCTCCTAAGGTGGTTCATGCACAGGTTTTCCCAAGGAATTATATTCAAAGAAATATAAACTACTGAGAAATTTTTTATTAGGAAGTCGATTAACAAGGAAAGCTGGTCTCATGGGTACATACTTTAACAATTTGGGGCAAGCCATTGAAGGGTGGAAGTGGTGCTAAGCCTAATTGAACTAATAGGCACATACTAACATCAGTCATCATCTAGTAACTCAAAATTGACTGAACTTGAGTTATGTATTGTAACTGGACTTGTCCTGATTTGGTGATATATATTATGGGATAGGTTTTGAAACCCCATTCCTCGAGCAACCCTTAATGAACCATTGGGTTTGAGAAAACATCTGGTGCGTTTTAACGCCCTGGCTGTAATTCTAGGATGAGCATCATGCACCTTCCCAGGACCAACCTTGGCATCTTTTACCTATACACAGCGTTGGTCCAGGGTATTTTAAGGTCAGGGTTGCCTTCCAACTTAACTTTTTTGGCATCCTGACGTCCAACTTTATCCTTGCAATACGTTTCTTCAATTATGTATGGAGCCATGACAGCATTTAAATTTTCAATCATTCTGAGTTGGTAACGTCTGGGAAGAATCAGTATTGGGGATTACTTCAACTCCCCCTAGGTCTCTAAGGTCATTGGCCATTGATAGTGACTGGTCCTTGTTTTTTTGACTTAGTATCATCATCTGGTTCAGACACATCCTCATGGTCATGGGCTAATATGGGCATCTCCCTGTTCATGGGACCTAATGAATACTTGGTACTTCAGTCCCACAGAGGTACTTTAGTGCAGAGGTAAGAAACTAGTTAGCAGGGGCTTTTCTGATATTGAGGAAGTGTGTGTATATTGGATAGGAAGTGTCTTTGTCTCTTGATCAGTTTGTATATATTATTAGTCACTTTAGAAGTTGGAATTAATCCTTAATTTATGGAGAGCTTGGCAGGAGAGCAGCATCAAGAAATGATTGTGGTCAAAGATGTTGGTATCAATAGATTGTACTTTTACTGTGATTTTGATAGGTAAATCAAACACTTGGCTGCAACAGAGCTGTTGGGAGACGCCAGCCATTAGAAATACAACGTTGCTTTGCAGGAATCTTTGTAGCTAATGTCAAGAGAAAACTTCTTGGTAACAATGTATGCAGATGATCCTGAATCCATAAATGGGAAAGCATATCTGAAAAGAGATCCTTTAGTGTGGAGAGCTCCTTGTTTGGTAAACAGAGTTTCAGGCTTCTGGTGAATATTTTAAAGTCATATAAGGTAAATAATTTGATGCAAGCCTTGATGTGAGGCAAGGATCAACTTGCATGTCTTTCCAAGGGATACTAAGGTAATATTATTCTTCAAAATTTTAGTAGCATAAAGTCCCTCAGGTTGGTGGGTGTCACTGGTCAAACTGTGACTTTTTAAAAAGGCAATGAAGGGTATAATGGGCAGACAAGTTTTTGGGACTGGTTGGATGAGTCAGGTTGATGTGATAGGGGAAGTAGAGACTTAGTTTTGAGCTATATGAGTTGCAGATTGTGGGTTTTCATTTCCTTTTGACTTGTTTTAATGTCTAAAGGAGAAAATCGGGCAGAGCTGATTCTTGAGTTGTTGACTGGACTCAGGGATTCTCATCATATTCCTCCATTAGGATTCTATGTTGTTTGGTCATGATTTAGAATCCAGCATTCAGCAATCATCATTTTTACTTTTGTTGTGAGTTTAGGGGCATCAATTTTGGGCTCATGTTCTTGCGGGGATTCAGAATTTAACAGATCTTTTATTTTCATTTGTTTTGGAAAATTAAGTATATCACTCAAGTTTGTTGGCTACCAATTATTTACTTTTCAGCAGCATATTCCTCCAGAAGTAAGGTTAACTGATCAGCTTTGTCTGAGGGGCTTCGCCCATATAATGTTTCTGTCAGAGGAATTTGCAGGTTGGAATATCCTCAAGCACAGGTTTCATGGGCATTCTGGGGCGAGGAGGATTGGAGGGCACACTAGATGGGAAAAATTGGCAGTCCCTGAGGTAGGTGATGGACCCATGCTTGCTGCTTTCCTTGAGAAGGGCAACGTTCACCTGGGTGAACTACTTGCACTGAGCGCAAGGGTGTCACAATCAGAAAATCCCAGTTTCTAACCGCCATAAAATAAATAATTCTTTTGTGCACCAACAAACAACCAAAGTAGCCTAACTGAGTAGGGAGAGGTTTAAGGCACCAACAGTGCCAAACATTGCCTACTACGAGTTGTTATGAAAGGGTTGAATAGTGGTTGGTCCGACCCAACCACATGAAAACTCCTCAAAATGGATATCCAAAAAATACCAACAAGTAAGTGAGGTATGCTAACCCCAAAACAACCTTTATTTTTTATTCTGGATATAAAAAGGGACCGCTGACCAGAACTCATCTGGGGAGCAACTGACAATGCTCCACAGGAAGGGAAACCTAGGGTGAAATTATTCCAAAGTGAACTTTAGAATCAGCAGGCACGCCTTATAAAGGCCGCCCCTTGGGGCCTCACCCAAGACATTGATAGGCTCGCACAAGCCTAATTTACAACTCAGGTGAGACACAACCCATCGCCTGAAATGAATGAACCAAAAACAATTTTAAAACGATTTGACTCAGATTCAGAAAATCTGAATCTGAGTTGGAATGTAACAATTAAAATGAACAAAATAATTACAAAGGTGTGCAAAATTGGCATAAGTGTTGCCCTGTTTGTCCACAATTAAGAAGACAAATGTGATATAGGGCTGCTGTCCCTGTACTAACATGATCAACTGTTGGACATGTTTAGTGAGGGAGCGAATTTGTTGTTTAACTTCTAGGGGGGCTTAATATCAGGAGTTTTTTCAAACTATCCTCAGTGCCAGAGACGTCCAATTATTCAGCATCTAAATTTTGACAGCAGCACATTGTGGCAGATTTTTGCAGCAGGTCACCATTATCATATAGTTCTGGCAAACGGTGATAGCTTGATCTAAACAAGTCAGTTGTGCTACATATACAGTATCCAGGTAAGGTTTAAAGGGCATTAAGAAGCCAGTTGAGGAGTTGTTGATCAACGCATTGTAGTAGTGGTAGTTGATCTGCCCCAATAGGCCTATAAAAATCTTTAGATTTGGTGAGGAATTTTCTAATTATAAAAATTAAAAGATGGAGCTGATGAAAACTTCTTGAAGAGTTAAGAAGCCATAATTCTAAAATTTGATATGGGCGTGAGCTTGCCATAAGTTCAAAGATTAAAAAGGTAGATTTAGCTATGCCATTTTTGAGAGTATCATTGAGTAGGATGTTCATTTCTTATAAACTTTCCTGGCAGTTGACCCCATATTTATCTCCCCACTCGTTGTAGTTGTCTAACCATTCATCAGATGGTCCATGGTTGAATTTCTCAAGATTCTGTTTACACATGTACATACAGAGTAAATGGAAGTAACTTAAATTGTAAGTTTTTACTTGAGGAGGGCTGACCATGAGATGGACACTTCCAATAAACACCAATTAAAAAACACCAAGAAAACTATAGGCACCCCAGAGGAGCTAAAGCTACTTCCTGTTGCTAGCAGGACTTCCAGTGGAAGAAAGAGGGGAAGTGATAGGGGAGGCTTGGGCCAAAACTGAGCACAAATGAAGGAAAGGGTCCAATGAGAGGAATTAGATGGGAACTAGGATGATACCAACTGGAGTTGGCGAGATGGCAGGTGGCTAAAAAACCAAGCTTTAAAAGTGATCCGTAAGGTGGGAGTGGAAGTGATGCACAGCTTCATGGAGGGTTGGGGTAGTGCCAGACGGTGCAATAAGGACAATAGTGTGGATCATCCATAGCGTTATTGCAAAATTATTGTGTGAAGCGATGAGTGGATAGGGGAGGTCATGTAAAAGATGAATATGTTTTTAGACAGGCTGAAAGCCTGCTCACGCTCCTGGCAAAAGAGGCGCATAACATCCTGCCAGACCGCCTCGATGGTGGGAAATCTTCCAAGTGATAGACTAATGACCCATATTTACCACACAAAATGCATGAAGATTGAGAGGCATTGGACTACTCAGAAGTGCAGTACACCTTTCTCAGGCATCTTCACACATTTGGGCGCAAATCTTGGGTTGTAAAAGAGGATAATGAGTGTACCGCCAAATGTCCTTTTGGGTCTCCAAAGAGTATGGGATGTCCAACTTGTCAAGGTAGTCCACATGTGCAATGATGAGGTAAACTGGAGTACCATGTTGTTCAAACGGCTTCCCCACAGACTTCTTGTTTGGTACAGGGAGTAGGAAGATCCCTCTGGATGGTGTGTGTAAGTCTGGGGAACATCCTCTATGCATAGATTGAGCCCTTTTCCCATTTCTGAGTAAGAAGGTACCAAAGAGGGTGGCAGTACCCCTCGTCACCCAGGGTGACCTCGCCCACATGGTAGATGAGCGCTGGGTAACAGACCTTCCTCTTCGGATTCCTCCCCTGGTGCCCACTTTCACCTTGGCAGAACTAGACCATTTGATTGGGGAAATTTGCGCTTAGATCGCTGAAATGAAGTTGTTTGGTCCGAAATCAAGTGGGAACAAGCCTGATGATCAGATCCTATATAGTCAAAAAGGGATGAAGACTGATTTATTGGCCGGAATTGTTGAAGGTTTTGATTTGGCTAACACCATGATTGCAAAAATTAACCCCCTCCCAAAATC
>JAKSZP010019149.1:0-33642 GCA_022478985.1 Massospora cicadina
GAATTATTACTTTGTAAAGAAAGTTTAGGCTAATTCTTGTTGAACCCAGTTTAACACAGATTTTGGGCTTAGAATTTACCAAATGATCTAATAAAATTTTTACTTTGTTAGATGGCTATTGATAAAATTAAGAAATCAAAGTAATTTATTCAATATAAATTACCACCCACTCAACAAAACCAATTAAACTTATTGAATTAACTAAAATCACCAACCACTTATAGTTAGGCTACAAATTTGGCACTTATTGGTTGCTTTTAAAATAAAATTCAGGATGTTCCCCCATCAACGCATTTGCAAACTACAGTAAAGCCCCAATTATCTGCAGAATTGGGTGGCAAGGGCACTGCAGATATTTGGGGCTTTACTGTAACTGAAACCATTGAGCCCATCAAACCAGCTTAAATTCACCAACCACCACCTAGCCAAAACCAATTGACTTTTCAGCGTAGCCAATCCCTACCTGCTTGCTAAAACTTATAAGCTTGTTAATCAACCCAAAATCACCAACCACTTGGAAAGATCATTAAAACTATCAATTCAACAAAATACTAAACTGCTCAGCTATAACATTATATTAATTATCACTAAAAACATATAAGATTTCACTTGCTACATATAAATTTTTTATTTCTAATAAGAAAATTAAGAAAATCCATCCTTATTGCACATCTAGAGTATCTAGTGAATATCTATGTAAAGTTTCATCTTTCTAGGCCTTTTAATTGTTGAGATACAGTGATGAGTGAGTGAGAGGACTTTGAAAAATATATTATAGTTATCTTTTTGTGCTTCTGGCACATTCAAACAGATAATGTCATGGCCAAGGTTTGAAGAACCACCACATAGCCCTAGTCTTCCATATTGAGAGAATAATGCTGAGCAGGTGAGCTCTGAGGGCCTAAACCATTATAATATTGGCCTCTAACTTGGTCTTAAATGGAAGAAGGGATTTTTGCCAAAAATGCCACAATATAGTAAAAATAGAGGAGTTTAAACAAAACAAAGTCCAAAAATAGACACAATTTTTTATAGTGTTGAGGGTTCTCAAAATATATATTTGGTTGTGTAACTGGCAAAGTGATGATTGGCCACCACATAGCTCTAATCTTCCCTATTGCAAAGATTACAGTTTAGCTGGTGGCTTACAAAGGTAAAGACCTATAATAACATTCTGACAATCTTTCTTTCGCTTTGATAACTAGATTGAAAGCTAAATTCTGATTTTTCAAAAAAATACAAAAAATGACTGATTGATCGAGCCAAAACTTACCAATGTCAATGCAATTGATGCCTGCTGCCCCAGCTTGGGGTGGTGGCATGCCGCCATCTGGCATCTTTCAGCCATCACCAAAGCACGCCCAGGCTGACTCTGCTAGCCCTCACAATGCTACTGGGCGTTATGTCCCCCTCAGGACTTGGCCCACCACCTTGCAAGCTCCCAGGTAGTGCTCTGGAGCCCTTTGGTGTTCCCATGGAGCAATTTGTGTTTTTAGCCTCTAGATTAGATATGGGATTCTCTTTCCATATGTGAGTGCAGCCATCATTGAGATGGCCATGGCAGTTTTTTAAATTTGCCAGCTTTATTGACTTCCACCCCTTTAAGGTACTTTGATCTCAGCTTCTGTTTGGAAGCTGATGCAGTGGCAGCAGCCAAGCTGCAAATCATTTTAAAAAAATTCCCATTCCCACCATTTGAACCTGGCTCCCAGATGAAGCCACTTTGGTGGTCCAGTTTGTTGGGTTGCCCTCCAATCTCTCCCCTGAATGCCTCCACCACGATCTCATGGAGAGTTTGGCCATTTACGGTGCAGACCCCATGTTGCAGTTTGAGGTTCCCAACAGGGCAGATTAGTTGACAGGGCCTCATGCCATTGCAAAATACCTTTCATTTCATCATGATTCCCACCTCACAATTCCCCCATACCATGGTCAGATATGCCCCTGATCACCCATTCTGGGCGCACATCAAAAGTGGCTGCGCCATTTGCCCCTTGTGCTTCAATCTTGACCACTCAAAGCGCAAGTGCCCCATGGTTCCCGCTTCCACTGCTTCTGCTGCTCATCCCTCAGGTGTTGGGCCTGTGGCTGTTTCACCCCAATATTTCAAATGGGGCTTGATCCTTCCACCCCAATTTTAGGGTAATTTGCGCTGCTCCAAAAGTGGCAGCCAATCAGAATAATATTTTATAGATTTTAATACAACTTTGACCAGATTACAGAATCCTGAGTCAATGGCTGAACTAGTTTCAGCTGAGCTGCAATGGTCAGCAGCATGTGGCCAATCAACTCCTGCCACTGCCTAAATTCTTGTTTCTGGCTTAGTGCTAACTGAATCCAATCCATATGAGGCTCTCAAATGGATTGATGGGGAGGAATATGTAAGGGAAAAGCCTGAAATCAAAGATATCCCTGATATATCAGTTCTTATTAATAGAATATATTATATATGTAATCAGCTTAAACAATTGAAGATGATAAAAAAATCACATAGCAGATGAATAACGAGTCAGACAAGTCGATTCAAGCCTATCAAATATGATTTGAACATTGGAACACCTGGGGCCAGGTCTTAGTAGTCCTAACTAGCCAGTTGACTACTAGTTTAAGGTTTGGTTATCTAAGACAGAAAGAGCCTAAAGAATCTAAAGCTAGATAAGAATCAAGCAAGCCCTAAATCTAGTTCAATTAGTCTGAAAAGTGTATATAAGCTGAATATCTCTAAAATCTTTCCTTGCAGTCAATAAAGTTAAGATGATTCTAAATACTTATTTGATTTACCTGCTTATGATCATTAGTAAAGTACAAGGATCTTTATTATCAAGCATATATCAATTAAACAACTCTGAACATCCAAATAATCCCTCTAACTCAATTTCACAACTATCTACTGTCACTGGTATCTTGGCCCTAACAGGGGTTGGTCTAGCTGAAGCTCTACAACATATATTAGGGCACAACAGACCCTTATTCACAGCTATTATATTTTTCATCCGCATCCTTCCATTGTTATACTGGACTCTTAGCTCAGGCATGGCAAGTTCACGAGTTGCTATGTCAGACTGGGTTAAAGATATTCCAGTCCCTGACAAATTGACTGCCTACCAAACAAAATATTACCACCTTTTCCTTATGCTACTAGGCGCAATAAATGCATATATATTTTTAAAGGCCTATAGTAAAATTAAGGCGCGCTTAAATTTTTCTGAGTCTCAATCAGATCTTACAAGGAACTCAGAAAGACCCAGCCAAGTGCAGACTGTGACAGTAACCAATCATACTATTCCCTTTAGCTCCACAGTAAACTTTCCTGAAAAGTTGAAACTCTCAACTATAAAGGAAGGACTGGCCTTATTAAGTGCACAATTCAAAATCTACCCCAACACTTATCACAATGATGCATGAAAAGTGATGACAATAGGATCCCAACTCACTGGGGATGCACTTAGTTGGTTTGTAAAAGCTTTTGAAGAAGATGAAAGTCTATGCACCGATTATGAGTTCTTTAAAAGTAGAATTTTAGCTGCTGCAACACCAGCTGGATCAAGATTACAAGCACATATAGCTCTACTGAAGCTAAGACAGGAAGATCAAGCTATGGAGGATTATACAAAAATTTTTTTGATGCGTTTCATAAAGCTGATTTAGATTCCGAGATGGGTTCACTTCTCTTTTGCCAAGGCTTAAATGACTTTTGGACAGAATTGGTTAGAAATCATCCAATCACTATGCCTCTTCAGGATTTAATTGAGACCACAACAAATCTGATGATTGAATCACTTACTAATTCAAACAAAAATAAGGAAAAGAAACTTATCAGAACTAACTATCAACAACGTTGGACCAAAGAAAAGCGATGTTATAATTGCCACAAGCCTGGTCATTATGCAAATGAATGCTCAAAAAATAGTTCCTGCTAAATCCCCATTAAAGAACAATGTCAGCCTTATCCTAATTTATATGTAGCCCTAAGCCATGATGAATATAAAAAATATACAGAGGCTTTGATTGATACAGGCGCATCTAGAAATTTCATCTCTGAGAAATTACTAGAAAGTTTAAAATGTACAAAAGGAATTGAATCGCTTGATGTAACTCTTGGAAATGGGGAGATTATCAACACCTATCGTTCTGATCAGCCCATTAGGCTTCATATTGGTTCCTATACCTCAGATGTTGAGTTCTGGGTGCTTAAGGAAACTACTCAACCAGTAATACTTGGATATAACTGGACATATCAGATGAAACTTCAGTACCAGTATGAGAATCATGCCGTTGTTGTTAGCTTTAATGGGAAAAAAGAAATTTGGACTTTGATTAAAGCAAGATGCTCTGGGATGTTAGTTGATGATACTCCAATTATAGAGTTGGAGGCCTGTAAAGCAACTATTCTTAAGTACTTAAGGCAATGGTCTTCAGTTTTCAGCGAAGAGGAAGCCAATCAACTACCCCAGCATAGCCTATTTGATCATGCAATAGACTTGGTTACTGGTAAACATCCTACTCATGGCCCAATCTACAGCTGTAATCAATAGGAACAAAAAGCTTTGCGAGAATACTTAGATACCATGCTAAGCAAAGGGTTTATCAGAGTTTCACGATCCCCATGCTCATCACCACTTTTATTTGTGAGTAAGAAAGATGGAGTTTACGCCCATATGTCAATTACCAGAAGCTTAATGATATCACTATAAAAAACAGGTATCCCTTACCTGATGCAGACCACCTCAGCAACCAATTTTCTGGGGCAACAATATTTTCAAAAATTGATTTTAGAGATGCATTTAATCAAATCCGAATTAAAGAAGGAGATGAGTGGAAAACTGCCTTTAAAACAAGATTTGGCCTGTATGAATATCTTGTAATGTCATTTGGTTTATGCAACGCACCTAGCACATTCCATTAGATGAACAATACTGTACTAGGAGGCTACATGGACCAATTTTGTGTTGCTTACCTAGATGATATCTTAGTATATAGTAAGTCCAAAGAGGATCATCTCAATAATCTTCAATTAGTATTTGAGAATTTTAAGAAATTTAATTTGCATGTTAAATTATCAAAATGTGAGTTTGCATAAGAAGAAGTAGAATTCTTTGGTTATGTTGTAGGCAAGAATGGGTTTACAATGGCACCAAGTAAAGTTGATGCTATTACTTCTTGGCCTACACCAACTAGCAGAAAGGAGGTGAGAAGCTTCTTAGGTTTAGCAAAATTTTGCAGAGATTTTATCAAAAATTATCAAAATTGCATTACCTTTAACGTAACTCACCTCTGATAATTTAACTTTTTAATGGTCATCAAAGGCAAAAAGATCTTTTAATGACTTAAAGGAAGCGTTTACTACAGCACCAGTTTTAGCAGTGCCAGACTATGAGAGGCCATTTGTGGTTGAAACCAATGCCTCAGGATTTGCACTTGGAGGTGTTTTACTACAGGAGGGGGATGATAATAGGCTTCACCCTATAGCCTATTACTCAAAGAAGTTTATCCCAGCTTAATGTAATTACTCCATCTATGATAAAGAGATGTTAGCCATTGTTCAGACCTTGAAGCATTGGAGAAGATACCTATGCGGGGATAAACATCCAGTTACCATTCTGACTGATCATAAAAACTTAACTTACTTCTTCTCTCCTCGGCAACTAAATCAACATCAAGCCAGATGAGCTCTCACTTTAGCTGACTATGAGCTAGAAATTGGTTATAAACTAGGAAAAATTAATATAGTCCCAGATGCTTTAAGTAGAAGATCAAATCTTATCCCAGACGAAGGGGAGATAGAAGACTACAATACTCAAGTCTTACTAAAAACAAACATAAAATCAGATCAACTTTATCACCTTGTCCTAGTAAAATGGGAGGACGAATTGATCAAAGCCCAGGAAAAAGACACTTTTTGCCAGAAAATCATATCTGATTTAAGAATAACAACAATAGCATTTGGTAACAAAAGGGTTATTCACTCAAAGGATATATTCTACTTTGGAAACAGTGTCTATATATACCTGAAGGTCCTCAACAGATAACTATATTACGTGAATACCATGATAAAATCATGGCAGGTCACCCTGAAAGAAATAAAATGCTTTCACTTATTCAGAGAACATACCGTTGTCCTGGTTTGATAAAAGATGTGATCAAATACCTAGCTGGTTGTGAGACCTGTTGTCATACAAAGGCTAGAAGAGGACAACCACAGGGCTTACTAGAACCCATAAGTATGGCAACAAAACCATGGGAATCAGTTTCCTTGGATTTTATAGTTGAGTTACCAAATTTAAATGGTTAAAATGCGATTTTAGTAGTCATTGATGGATTTAAAAAGATGGCTCACTTCATACCTAATAAAACATCTGTAACAGCTAAGAAAACAGCCCAACTTTTTATAAAAAATGTCTTTCTTTTACACGGCATTCCCAAAAAAGTGATAACAGACCGTGGCGCTCAGTTTACATCGAATTTTTGGAATCAAGCAATGAAGGACCTAGGTATTAAAAGATGTCTATCCACTTCATATCATCCTCAAACTAATGGACAGAAAGAACGCGTAAATCAAGTATTAGAATAGTATCTAAGATGCTATGTGAATTCTGAACAAAATAATTGGGAAGAGCTTCTAACAATGGCCCAGTTCTGCTATAATAACTTGGACCATGCTTCTATAGGTATGTCACCCTGTAAAGCAAATTATGGTTATGATGTATATTGGGGACCCAACTTCACTGAAATCTCAGAAAACCCATCAGGTAGAGACTTTATCAAAGATATTCAAAAAACTCATGCCTTATGCATTGCAAATTGAAAAGAGCAATCAGGACATATAAGGATTTTGCTGATAAGAAAAGAGTACCTGGGAAGATCCTAGAAATTGGAGATGAAGTTTACCTAGATGCAAGAAATGTACCTATAAGTGTTCCATTACGCAAATTAGCACACCAACGCATAGGACCTTTTATGGTAGAGAAAATTATAGGTAAGGTAGCATATCAAATAGCATCACCCAAGGAATGGAAAATCCACAATGTATTTCACCAATCCCTTTTACATAAGAAAGATGATATATCTATCCATCAACAGATCAGAACAGCTTCCCCTCCATTGATTAAAGGAGAGACTCCAGAGTATGAAGTAGAAGCAATCCTTAAGAGTAGGAAGCAACATGGGAAGATCCAGTACCTGGTAAAATGGGTAGGGTACCATGTTGAAGAAAGTACTTGGGAACCAGAGGAAAACCTTAAAAATGCAAAGAATCTACTTCAAGGTTGGGAAAAAAGAAAATAGCAGATGGCTTCAGCCTTGGTGGGGGATAATGTCAGGGAAAATCCTGAAATGAAAGATATCCCTGATATATCAGTTCTTATTAGTAGAATATATGATATATGCAATCATCTTAAACAATCAAAGATGATAGCAAAATCACATAGCAGAACGATTAATGAGTCAGATGAGTCGATTAAGCCTATCAAATCTGAATTGAACATCGGAACACCTGGGGCCAGGTCTTAGTAGTCCTAACTAGGCAGTTGACTACTAGTCTAAGGTTTGGTTATCTAAGACAGAAAGAGCCTAAAGAATCTAAAGCTAGATAAGAATCAAGTAAGCCCTAAAGCTAGTTCAATTAGTCTAAAAAGTGTATATAAGCTGAATATTTCTAAAATCATTCCTTGCAGTCAATAAAGTTAAGATGCTTCTAAATACTTATTTGATTTACCTGCTTTTGATCCTTAGTAAAGTACAAGGATCTTTATTATCAAGCTTATATCAATCTAACAACCCTGAAAATCCAACTATTTCCACTAACCCAATTTCACAATTACCCACTGTCACTGGTATCTTAGCCTTAACAGGGGTTGGACTAGCTGAAGCTCTACAACCTATTAGGGCCCAACAGACCTTTATTCACAGCTGATATATTTTTTATCCACATCCTACCATTGTTGTACTGGACTCTTAGCTCAGGTATGGCAAGTTCACGAGTTGCTATGCCAGACTGGGTTAAAGATATTCCAGTCCCCGACACCTCCCTTCCCACCTCCCACCACAAATTTCGTATAAAAAGCTGATGGCGGGGCTTTTGGCTTATGGAACCCAGCCCAACCTCATCTTCGCCGTTCCCTCTGGTGCAGAGCTTCTTGCTGCCCCTTGTTCAACTGCCACCATAATCTCACATCACTCTGCCATAGAACAACAAATCCTTTCATGCTCATATCACAGTGGCACCTGAGCATTTCTTTTAAGCTCATGTTGATAATGGATGCCAAATTTGTCCCCTAAGCTTTAGGTTCACCATTTAAAAAGACCTGCCTCCATGCAACTTCCTAAGATGCAGCTTCTGGAACTTTTTTTAGTAGAATCTGAATGGGGAGTTTTATTGCCCCCTCCCACCTAACATACTCACTCAATGGGCCAGAGTGGCCAATCTGCCCCCACCAAAACATCCAAAAACATAACCCACCTGAATTCAACCCAGCCAAACAGAGACAGGATTTGACCAACATTAGTACCCAAGCATCCACCCATTCGCCTACCAACCAACCAATATCAGCCTCCAATATCCTCATGAACCAGAATCCTTGGGATCTATTGGATATGGTTGATTACTCAGGTAAAGTTATTATGAATACAGAAACCTGTGTAACTCTCATCCAGTTTAATTATGTATGGGATGAATTTTTAATTCTGATTTTGACAAAACCCTCTCCCCCAAATGATTCACTCCTAAGCCCAATTCCGTCCCTTACCAAAGTAACAACCAGCTTGCTTTAGCAGCGGTGGCCTCATCCCATTGATCAAACCTCCACAAAGTGGTGGCATAATCAGTAGACCAATTCCATGAAGGGCTGAGCACAATCAATTACCACTCTGATTGTGAGTCTAAGGAGCGTCCCCTCTGCTTAGAATGGGAAGTGTTTTTGTTTCCTAATAAAAGGGGTCCAAAGAGGGCAGCTATCCCTCTCATCACACAGGGTGATCTCGCCCATGTGGTAGAAAAGCACTCAGTAACAGTTCTCCCTCTGAAGATTCCAACCACTACCCTGAACTTACATCAGCCAAATTAGTACGGCAAATTGAGGAAATTTGTGCCAAAATAATTGGAAACTGCTACACCATGAGCTAAAAGGATCTTGTATAGTTGATATCGCCAAGCCCTTGAACTCAAAGTCCAAATGCCTTAAAACCACAGTAATAAAGCCTGATGGGCTCACACATTTGGTAGATGCAAAACTAAGTGTAAAATTCTCAGTAACACATGTCAATGGCATTGGGCCATTGGGGAACGTTGTCAGTTATAAACTTGCTCCAAAATCTATGGGGACAAAGCCCAATGACGCATACCTCTTAATCAGAATGTGTCTAGTAATGAATCTTTGGTTGAAATTGCCAATGGCATCAAACCATTGGGCAATTATGTTGCCGATTTGTAACTCCCCTTAAAACATTTGGGGATAAATCTCAATGGGCATGTACCTCCATCGTGGACTATTGCCTCTAGCTCAAAACCCCCACCTCAAAATTCTGGATTGTTGTTTGATGTTACCCACTTGGCCAAAGGAACGCCCAAGCAGCCAGGAATGGGTGGGTTAGGTATCCCAAATCCGTTTCAGACCGGTTGAGACTGCTCCTATGTGGGGTGGCCTTGAGGGATTCCTGTTGCTTATCAGGCCAGATGCCATCATGCTAACCATCAGAAATGTAGTAAAACCATGGGTCAGGCGTTTGAGGTCAAACTGAAGTGGCTTAGTTCACTGCTGATTCTTTCAAAGCTTTTTCATATTAAAATTGTTTTCCCCCTCCCTCTAAAGTTTAGCAGGATAGGTCAAATTTTGAGGGCCCTGATACCATGATTTGATAAGTTATTTCCCAAATTAACCACTATTTTATCATTTGTAACGCACTGAGGAAATTTTCAGTTGATTTCTGAATTCACTTAACAATAAAAATTACCTCAAGTCCCCAATTTTTAAGTTTACTTCAAATTTTTCTTGCTGAGCTCCCTATGGTGCTAACCCTGTGGCCCGTCAGGCCCTACATTGGGTGGGCAATATTAGTCATGATAGTAACAATAGCTCTTTCTGTAGCCAAATGGGCCTATTGAGTAAGAAACTTCTCGGTATTCAACCCCATTGTTGAAGCCATTCTCCAACAGGATATCAGAATCCTGAGGCTCATCTATCTCCACTTCATGCGAGGATCTGCCCCCTTGCCTCAGTTTTTGTGTCAAACCCTCCTATGGAGTATCCCAAAGCAGCTAGTCCATTAGTTCTACTCCCTGCATCAAGGCTCACGGAGTCTGGAGTTGCAACAGCATGGTTCATTGCTGGGTTCCTTTTTACATTTACCACACATCAGCGCGCACTTGTTTCCCTCTTCCTGTGCCATATAACGTCATTTGAGTGGCAATGCCTCTGGAATTTTGGCTTGCTTTTTGGGTGCTTTTACATCCTGACTGGCAGGCCAGTCAAAACTTCATATGCCGCCTCCCTGACATAATCAACCAACCCAATGTTTCCAGCCATTTCTGCCCTTCTCTTAGAGTTAGGTGCCACAGTGGTTCCCTTTTACAAAATGAACGTGCAGTCAGTAATTTGTCTCATTCTGTTTGTTTGATAAGTTAATGATTTTGTAAGCAGCGTTGAAAATGCTTTTGAGGAAACTATTCATGATAGCAGGGCCCTGTGGGCCGCTACCCTTACCTCAGCTCATTCTCAATTATGGAATCCAGGTGTTCCTTCCTGAGGTATTGATAATCAAGTCCTCGACGCCCTTGCTGAGGTGCAAATGCATTCTGCTGTTTCCCTGAATATTGCCGCTTCATTGTCCAACGCCCAGCAAAGTGTTGCCCTTTTGGATGCAGTTGAAGGTGAAGCCCATCATTGGGTGCGAGGACTTCTGCATCCTGCTACTTGTGCAGGTGATCCTACCTCACTTGTTGTAGCAGTATCAGCAGTTTTAAAACCTCCTGTGTCACGTTCAGAATGATTATTTAAATTACTTTATTTTATGGCTGAAGCCCCTTGCTTGGCCTCTTTAATTACAGCTTTCCATGAGCAGGCCCCAAAGCTTGAGTTCTCTAGAGATATGCTCCAAGCAATTTTTAGATCGGCATTGGATTCCACTTCCACTCATCACAAAGTTTGGTCCATCCCTATGGGGACAGTGGATCAAGTGTTCAAGGCTGTAACTTACATTAATACCTCTCTCCACCATGCTCCCCACCTTCAAATTTGATTCTCCATGATCGTGTTGCCCAACAGAGACTTGGATTTGTTCCTGTTGTTGAACCAGTATTGGTACTGGCCCCAGAGCCAGCCAATGCCCCAACTCCCAATTTAGATTACCCTGGTTCACCTGTCAATGAGTCACTAAAAGCCCAGATTTAAGAAGCTGGTTTCCAAAACCTTACTCTTTTAAACTTTACTCCCAAAAAGAGCCCGACCTTATTTCTGATTTTCTAGATATCTCTTCAGTATCAGCAGGAATGACCAAATCTGCCAATAAACAAAACTTCGCCTATTCTATATTGCCCATTAAAATTAGTATTAAAGCTCACCACATGTCCTTTGAGGCCTTGGTGGACGCTGGAGCAGCGGGCAATATTATGAGTGTAGAGCTGACCCACCAGTTGGAACTTGACCTGGACTTGGGTCCTACGTGATGGTCACTTTGTCAGCTTCCCAGCCCTCATACCTAGTATGACGGCCAGTACCTTTCTTGGTTCACCAGTTTAGCTTTGTAACGGTCAGAAAAACCCAGTTCTGACTGCCATAAAGTAAATGATGCTTTGGCACACTGACAGCACCAAAGCAGACCAACTTCAAGTAGGAGGAAGTTTTGGTGCACTGACAGCGCCAAAATCGCCCTACATTAAGTTAGCTTTGCAAGATTGATTTGCGGTTGGTCTGACCCAACCACACGAAAACTCCTCAAAGCTGGATACCAAGAAAAAAACCAACAGGTAAGCGAGGTATGCAAACCCTGAAACAACCTTTATTTTTATTCAGGAAATAAAAATGGCCTGCTGGAGCTTATCTGGGGACCAACTGACAATGCTCCCCAGGAGGGAAAGCTAGGGGAAAAATTCCAAAGTGAGATTTGCAATTGGTGGGCACATATTTTAATGGCTGCTCTTCAGGGGCCTCACCTGAATCATTAATTTGCTCGTACAAGCCTAATCTACAATTTGGATGAGGCACAACCCAGCGCCCAAAACTGACTGACCAAAAATCTTTTTAAAACGATTTGACTCAGATTCAGAAAATCTGAACCAAGTCAAAATGCAACAATTGAGACAAACTTAATTGTTACATTACTCACACTAGAGAAGGGCCCCTCCCTGAAGAGGGGCCCCACAGTGGGGAGGCCGCCATGATGAGGGCTTTCTGGAGTGAGGTACCATAAGCCCCATAAAAATTAGCCTGGAGAAACTTTAGGCCCCTCGAGGGAAAAGACAAATGGCAAGGGCAAATTGGGACTGGGATGCCAGAATCAGCCCTCCCAGCATGAGGACGCACGCCCAGAACTTGGCTGTGTTGCGCCCACTCCTAGGCTCCTGTTGGCAATGGTCTTCCCATTCCAACCAGGAAGGCAATTTCTCCCACATAAGCGCAAGAGGGGCACACAGTTCAGCGTGGCTAAAGTCCATCCCCTTTACGGATGAACCATCCATTGGTGAGGGAGCCCTTCTGGGACAGGTTCCCTTGGTGCCAACCAAATTCCTGGTGAGTGGGAGGCCCCAATAAGATTTTCAGCTGATGGTCACTTTGGGTCCAGGGTTGGCCATCATTCACTGGCTCCCACTGGTGCTGGTTCCTTGACAACTGGTACCAAGTAACCACTGAGGTCGGCCAAACTGGGGATCAGAGGCGTGCAGCGCACATTTGACTTAGTAATCTATGTACCAGCTAGAAAATCCCAGTTCCAACCGTCATAAAATAAATGATGTTTTGGTTCTGTTGGTGTACCAAACCTGCCCCTACTCAAAGTTGGTTTGCTTTGGTGCTGTCAGTGCGCCAAAGCATCACTTATTATATGGCAGTCAGAACTGGGATTTTCCAACTATTACAAGATTTTACAATTGATTCCCCACAATGCCAGACTTGGTGTTTTCAGTAATTCTGGGGGTGGGTTGGTGGCGTCAACAGTATGTTAGAATTCACCTCAAGTCTAATATGTTTTCATTTGCTAATGACCAGATGGAGGAAGAGTTTCCTTTGTGGATACTCTTACTAAAACTCAAGGTCGCAGTTTTATTACTTCCCTTGTTTCCCCTGCAGGCCTCCCATCGAATTTCCCCGAGGCATTGATGGGATATAGAAGTATTTTTCAATTCCAAGAAGGCAGACTGTCTCCCCCCTTATACAAAATTCGATTTGGGGTTTAGAACAGCGGTGTAGGTAATGAATATTAACTGTCCTTTGTACCTGCATACAGCAGAGGAGAAGGCTGCTCTCAATGCATGGTTGGATGACATGCTTAAGAAAGGGTGGTTGTTTAAAAAGACATCTCCAGTTGCTTCACCCATCATTTTTGCCAAGAAGGCTGATGGTTCCCTTCGTCCCTGTGTGGATTATGGTCACTTAAATAAGATCCAGTCCATGATCCCTACCCTTTGCCATTAGAGCAGACAATTAGCCAAGCGTTTGCTAAGTTGCATGTGTTCTATAAACTCAATCTTGTTAATGAATTTTATCAAATTCAGGTGATGTAAGGTCAGGAATGGCTTACTGCTATCCAAATGAAAAGGGGTATTTTTAATTTTTGATTAATGCCATTTGTGTTAAATAATGCACCGTCCACATTCCAAAGAATGATTGATAATGTGCTTGGTGACCTCCGATTCACCTGCACGGTTGCATACATCAATGATAACTTGGTACACTCCCTGGCTACTGAACAACACGAAAAGGACTTGGAAGTGGTAGTGGCTGCCTTGCACAAGGCAGAACTGTTCTTCAAGACTTCAAAATGAAAGTTTTATAAAGAGAGATTACCTTCTTGGAAAATATTTTTTTAAAAAGGGTACGCTATTCCATCCAACAAGTTGGATGCCATCCATAAATGGCCAACTCCAACAACCCAAAAGAAATCGAAAAGCTTTTTGGGCACTATCATTTTCTTGAAGAATTTCCCCAGACCTATCCCAATTAGCCTCTCCACTTCATCTTCTCACGGGTAAGAATGTTTCCTTTTGTTGGACGCCCAAGTGCCAGCAGGCATTTGAATCAATTAAAGATGTGTTATTGTCACCCCCATACTGAAACATGCAGACTCCTCCAAATCCTATGCTGTTGCATGTAATGCCTCATCTGTTGCAGTTGGGACTGTCCTGCTTCAGGAGCACAATGGATTGGAACATCTGATCGCCTATTTTTCCTGCAAGTTCTCTCCCACTGAATAATCTTGGGCCATCTACAATAAGGAGTTGGCAGCCGTCGCATGGGCCTTAACCCATTGGCAGTATCTCTTACAAGGCGCTCAGCATGAGTTAACAGTGCACGTGGATCACTAAGCCCTCTTTTATTTTCGCAAACCACAGAAGCTGGCACATCAGCAGGCTCAAACCTACCAGGATTTGTGTAGTTTCAACTTCAAATATGAGTTTGTAAAAGGAGCATTAAATGTACTCCCCAATTTACTAAGTCATAACCTGGCTCATTGCCCCGCTGACTCAGATGAAGCTGATCTGGTCACAGTAATTCTCCCCACTCAAATTTTATCTATTATACCTCCCGTGGTCTCATCAATGGACTTAGCTCCTGATGCACCTCTTATTTAATGGGTCTTAGCAGCCCAAATGATCTGTACAGAAGGCGTGGACTTTTAAGCGGTTGTCCCTCCCAGCTTTAAAAAATTCCCTATATTCCTTGGCTGAGGGCCTCATTCATTTTTGGTCATGGTTGTGGACTCCTCCTAATCTTTGAGCCAAAGCAATTAAGATTCATCATGATCATCCTACAGTTGGCCATCCTGGTAATAAATATATCGACTTAAATAAGTGTACCTATAATTGAGCAGTTTGACAAAAGAAGTACCAGCCTAGATCGATGATTGTGTCACCTGTATGTAAGCTAAGTCAGATCATTCATAAATGGTCTCCTTCATCCTTTACAACAGACAGAGGGTCCATGGACATTGGTGTACATGGATTTTATTGTTGAACTTCACTGTTCTAATGGGTTTACTGCAGTGATGGTGGTGGTTAATCATTTCACAAAATTTGCCTTATTTATCCCATGATCTTCTGCTACACTTCTGAGGAAACTGCCTGTCTCTTTATGCGCCATGTGTTCTCTATGTTCAATCTCCCACAGGAGATTGTCAGCGACCATGGGCCCCAGTTTACGGTGCAGTTCTGGAATGAGCTTCTATCAATCTTAAAAATTATGCCCTTTCAGTCCAGGGCTTATCATACCCAGCCTGATGGACAAACTGAGCGGGTTAATCAGATCCTGGAACAGTACTTGCGCTGCTATGCTGTGGCTGCGCAGGATAACTGGGCTAATGACCTTATTCTTTATCAGTTTTTCTATAGCAATGTAACACATGCCTCTACGGGGGTTTTCCTCATATGAAACAGCCTTGGGGTACAATCCCTCATTTTCAATCAGTCCGTGCCTGTACCCAGAGGTCCCAGCCGCCGTGGATCATGCAGAGCATATTCAGACCACTCAATCTTTGGCTTGGGAGCATCTTACCAATGCTATAAGTGACTACAAGCAGTTGCGGATTGGAAGTGGATCCCAGCACATGAGATTGTGGTGGGCTCATATGTTATGCTTGAAATGCGTCATTTGAGGATGCAGGTGCCTTCTTGGAAGTTTACAAGTAAGCGTTTGGACCCCCACTTGGTGGAGGAAGATTTGAGGAATGGCGCTTTCTGGTTGAAATCGCCACCTCACTGGAAGAAAAATCCAGTCTTCCAATTATCTTAGCTGTCCCCATTCAAGGGGGCAATCCCCTTGGATCATGAACCAATAGTGATTGGGGGTACTGAGGAGGCTGAATTAAAGGGCATTTTAGCATCCTGCGGATCTTGGAGTTTGGTTCAATATCTCTATTGCTTGAAAGGGCTATCCAGCCTACAAGAACAGTTGTGTTAGGGCTTGAGATTGCGCAAATTGCTTGGAGCTGGTTGAGGCTTTCCACATCTCCCACCCCAAAGCTCACCATCCCCCCTCAAAAGTTGCTACATTAATGAAGATAAAGTTGCCAAAGGCCCAAAAGTTGTGGCTCTCATGCAGTTCCCCAGTGGTGGTGCCCCCTTTTTGAAAAAGGGAAGGGTAATGTAAGTCTGAGGGAGCATCTACTCTTCTTAGACTGGGAAGCGTTTCCATTTCCTAATATAAAGGGTCTGAAGAGGGCAGCTGTCCCTCTCATCACACAGGGTGATCTCGCCCATGTGTTAGAAAAGCACTGGGTAACAGTTCTCCCTCTGAAGATTCCTCCCACTACTCTGAACTTACGTCAGCCAAATTAGTATGGCAAATATAGGAAATTTGTGCCAAAATAATTAGAAACCACTACCCTCATGTGCTTAAAGGATCTGTGAAGTTGATGGCACTGAGCCCTCAGACTCAAAGTCCAGTTGCCTTAAAACCATGCAACAAGGCCCTACGGGCTTGTACATTCAGTAGATGTGAAATTAAGCGTTGAATTCTTGGTAACACTTGTCAATGGCATTGGACCATTTAAAAATGTCGTCAGTTTAAAACTTGCTCCAAAATCTATGGGGACGAAGCCCAACGGGCGTGTACCTCTTAATTAAAATTTGTCTAGTAATGAATCTTTAGTCAAAATTGCCAATGGCATCAAGCCATTGGGAAATAATGTTGCCAAAACAGAACTCCCTTCAAAACCTTTGGGGACAAAGCCCAACAAGCATGTACTTCTATCATGGACTATTGCTGCTAGCTTGAAACCCTCACCTCAAAAATCTGGATTGTCATTCTTGTTACCCACTTGGCTGAACAAATGACTAAGCAACTGGTCACGGGTCTGTTGGGTATCCTGAACCCATTTATGACCAATTGGGACCACCCCTATGTGGGGTGGCCTAGGGGAATTCCTGTTGCCCATCAGGCCAGACGCCGTCATTCTAACCATCAGAAATGCAGTGAAACTGTTAGTCAAGCATTTGAGGTCAAACTGACAGCGACTTGGACCACCGCCAATTCCTTTGAAGTTGGTTCAGATTGAAATCGTTTTTCCCCCTCCCTCTAAAGTTTGGCAGGGTAGGTCAAATTTTGAGGGCCCTGATCCCATGCTTTGTTAAGTTACTTCTCAAATTGACCACTATTTAATCAGTTATAACGCACTGAGGAAATTGTCAGTTAATTTTCTTAAATTCACTTTACAATAAAAATTACCTTGAGTTCCTAATTTTGAGTTTACTTTATTTTTTTCTTGCCAAGCTCCCTATGGTGCTAACCCTGTGGCCCGTCAGGCCCTACATTGGATGGGCAATACCAGTCATGATAGTAACAATAGCTCCCTCCATAGCCAACTGGGCCTATTGAGTAAGAAACTTCTGGGTATTCAACCCCATTGTTGAAGCCATTCGCCAACAAGATATAAGAATCCTGTGGGCTCATTTATCTCCACTTTACGCAAGGATCTGCCTCCTTACCTCTGTTTTAATGTCAAACCCTCCTATGGAGTATACCAAAGCAGATAGTCTAATAGTTCAACTCCCTGCAGCAAGGCCCACGGGGTCAGAATTTGCAACAGACTGGTTCATTTCTGGGTACCTTTTTATGCTTGCCACACATCAGCGCGCACTTGTTTCCCCTCTTCCTGCGCCATATAACGTCATTTGAGCGGCAATGACTCTGGAATTCTGGCTTGCTTTTTGGGTGCTTTCGCATACTGAATGGCAGGCCAGTCTAAAAATCATATGCATTCTCTTTGACATTGATTTCCCCTAAGTAGCACAGGAGGAAATCAGATTAACCCTACTGCCGATGATGCGGTCTTACATGTTGCAGAACTAGCAGCATCTAACCCGACCTCTAAAATCACTAGCAAACTATAATCAAATATGGTACAACTCCCATATGTCCGCCTTCAAGCTAGCACCATGATGCGGAGTTGGTTGAGGCTAACTTCCAAGCATATCTTAAGGAAAGAAACCCATATATACCTTCATCCACCCTACCATGCTGATGCCCCAACTCCCTGGCTCTCCGCTTTTGTCTATTTCTACAACCATTATGATTCTATCATGGAAAGTAAACCTGTAGCAGATCTACAGGACCCCCTCCCCCTCTGCCATGGTGAGTTAGCAGTATTCCGCTCCCCGCCTGGTTGGAGTTTTTTTGTTCCATTCATTCATTTGTTCAGTTCATTTGCTCATTGAGTATCAGTAATGTCCATCCCTAGTTGGTGTACCTCAAATAAAATTTAAAATAATTATAATTGTGAAAAATATAACATCTTAAACTTAAACTTATAGCAAGGTTAAACAAAAATCCATTAAAAGATATAACCTAACTATAATGGGTAGGAATCTATATTTTAGTGGCCACTATCTGTCTCAGATTGCCTGGTTCCCATGTTGAGATGAAGACTAACACTACTCCAGAACAAGCCCACATATTATTAGTTTAGCAACTTCAAATCCCTTTCAAAAGTCAATATTTTTTGTTCTTCAGGCACATAAAAAAGATGACGTAATGTTCAAGGTTTTCAAGAACATCACATAGCCCTAGTCTTCCATATTGAGAGAATAAGGTAGAGAAGGTGGGCTCTGAGTGCCTAAATTATTATGATTTGGCCTCCAAATTGGTCTTAAATGGAAGAAGGTATTTTTATAAAGGCCTGATCTGTAAAATAGAGGAATTTAAACAAAACAAAGTCCAAAAATAGATACAATTTTTTTTCGTTATTGAGGGTGCTCAAAAGATATATTAGAATGTGTAACTGGAATGGTAATGATTGATACCACTTAGACCTAATTTTCCCTATTGCTAAGATAACAAAATCAACTTGTGGCTTGCAAAGGTGAAGACCTTTGGAGATGGCATTCTGACAAATAAGATGCCATGAAATCTTATTTAATTGAACAAAAAGGGTACAATGACAATGTTTGTCTTCATAGATACAATCTGATAAGCCTGATGACAATAAATTTATTAAAACACTTTAAAGTTTTTATATGAGAACAAGAATGGGACAACTGGCTATGAGAACTAATTGAATTACATAAATTGAATGTAAAAAAGTTTTGCTAACTATATGGGGTACCCATCTAAAGTACTAAAATGGGTCTAGATGAGAAGGCCAGAGATGTGATTCTCAGAATAGGCCCACCAAAGGACAAGCTGCCTGCAGAGTTCATGGGAACAATGTCATTAATTTGAAAGACATACTAATAAACTAAGTATAAATTGAAATAAACAAAAAAAACTTTTGACAGCTTTGTCTTATATATATGATTAAAAATTCCCAAAAACTTTATTATAATTTTCAGATTTTAAAAAATCATATCTATTTGCAAAATGCGATAGTTAGCTAGAAACTGGCAATGTAATTTAATGACAACTTTTGACCAGATTGTTGCGCACTTGTATGCGCTTTAAGGAAGTCAGACCCTCCTTCTCACCTTGCATATTATACTTATTATTGCCCATGGCTCCTTGCTGGCAGATTTAGTTCATAGTTAAAGCCCTTGCATTCAGTGCTCTCTCCTTCTTGTGTGCCCTTACTTAGCTTTGCAATGAACTGCTTTGTAGAAGTCTGGAAGAATCCCATCCATCACATTAGATGAAAATTAAAAAACATGCTATCTCTGTTCCTGGACGTTTTTTAAACATCCATAATTTACTTAAAAAATTTTAAGGGAAAGTAAGAGGGAAGCGCGAAATACAGGCGATTTGGCCAAGGGTAAGAGACCAGGTGTTCAGGAAGCTAGAGTTCTAGCACCTCTGACCATTGCTGATCAGCGATTGCCATTGCTAGCCATGGTTCTAGCATCGGTGGGCTTACAGGCCATTTGATTCTTAGTCAATAGTTGCCTCATTGTGTATGATGAGCGATACGGTGGGAAAAGCCAAACGTGTGGCTTTATAACACCCAGGGATTATGCATGAGAATTTGGGGATCCGTTGGAGCTGATTGGAGATAATCCAGATGGTCTTCAACATCAAACTCTTTTGGTGGGGGCGCTCGTTGCTCAAACTCTTGGCAAAAAGTGCACAATGAATCACCCATACACAATAATGGTAGATGAAGGCTCATAGTTGGATTGGAGCCATTCTCAAGGTTTTAATGAAAAATAGATCTTGCAATGGATGTATTTCCATTGGCAATTGTTTGCCCAATAGGATGTGTCCCATTGTGGACCAGTATTTTTTTGAACATGGCGCATTTGTAATATCAGTGGGTGATATCTGCTTCCAGTTTGGTGCATATATGGCACTCCTTGTGCGGGTAATCTGGCCTGCTGTGCTTGCCCAATTTTAATGCATGGTTTAGGATCTGCCAGGTCACCACCCGCTGCTTGGCCATTACCGAATGGGAGTTCAGGCCCAAAATCAACACCTTCATCAGGTAGTTGGTGTCGTGGCCTTTGGTAGCCCAGTCATTTAGGATTTGTGGCCGAGTGGGTGGGTTACACCCATGTTTTGGGAGCAGATCCACATTTTTGATTAGCGTTGATCTGTACCTTATTTTAATCAACTTGGTGGTGTATTTGTCAGCAATTTGGTTACGCTCCTCCCAGTTTGTTGCATAAATCATTGCATAATTATGGGCCTCAGCGTCCATTTGGATTTGGCCAGCATCTTGGGCCAATCGCTCAAATGACCATCCACTCTGGCGCACAGCCCAATTGCATAGTCACCAGTAGTGTGAAGGTACCCTTTTGGGAGGGTATTCATAGGTGGTATGCCATCCATTCACGTATTGAGCAGGGAGAGACTGGCTCTTGGAGACCTTAAGCTCTTGCCCAGTTCACGCCCCACGCTAGGGTCAGGCATTACATGTGCGTCTGCATTGATTTAAGAATTGACTTACCCCATATTTGCTGAGTGTGGGATTTGAAGTCCAGGAGGCCCATGCCTCCTTCATTCTTTAATTTTGACAGGGTTTCCAGCGCTATCAGCGCTGCCTTTGCCTTGAACCGCAGTAAGGTTTGGAGCATTGTCCTGATTTTCTTTTCTAGGGTTGGGCTCATTGGCAGCACATGAGCGACGTACCACAACTTTGAGAAGATGAAGATGTTGATTGCCTGCACTTTCTCTTTGAGGCATAATCTGGCGTTTTTCCATCATGCAATTTGGATTGATAAGCTTGACAATACCTCCTGTTCAGTTTCTAGTACCGCAGTTCCCTTATTGTTGAATAGTATCTTAAGGTATAGAATTGTTTGGGAGTTCATGATTGGCGTTGTGTCATTCAGTGGGCTGAAGTTTGGGTTGCCGATCCTCATTACTGAGGTTTTTGCCAAGTTGACTTTTGCATTTAATGCTAACTGGTATAGGTCTAGTAGTTCCTCAGCGCCCTGGAGGTCAGTCGATGAGCTTATGCCTACTACTGTGTCATCAGCAAATGCCAGCATTTCCAGTGGCATTTGGTTTGGGTGGACTAAGCCCTGGAGTTTTGCATCCGCTGCTGCCAACAAAATGTTGGCTGCAACATTAAACAGTATTGGTGACATAGGATCACCTTGTTGGAGACCCTGCCTGTAATGATTGACAATTGTACATGAATCTCATAAGGTTGGGAATTATGAGATGCATGTGCATCAATAGTTGCAATTCTGTTATTCTGAGTAGGATTTTCCTATTTGGGTCAATAATGGAATAAATTAAATAAAATCGTTTATTTAATTGGTTGTGCGTTCTGAGGTTCCCCTCTGTTTCTCCGTTGAGTTGCCTGGATGCCATCAATTCTGGAGGCTTTTGCGCCCCTCAATACCCACAGTTCATTTAACCTTTTTAGGAAAAGTATATCAAAGCGAGGTCAGCCCATTGGATCTCACTTTGGAATTTTAGTCTGACTCTAAGTCTACTCCCAATAAAGGCCGCTATTATCTGGATTTGTTTTATTTAATTTAATTTTATTTTATTTAAAGCAAGGATTGGGGGTGCGGATGGTGGTGTGATGAGGAGGAGAGGAAGGGGGTGGACGCGCTGGGATCCTCTTGAGAGTGGCCTTGCCCTGGTGAGAGGGGAAGGAGCCAGAGTGGCCCAAGGCGACAGAGGCTGTAGGGATGCACCTCAGCCCGGGGGCCCAAAGTGACAGAGGTCAGTACACTGCACCTCGGCCTGAATGCCCAGCAAGGCCATCCATTTGGACAGGACCATACAGAGTTGGTACGGCCACATATGGGGGTGGTGGTTTAGGGCTGGTGGTGGGATGGGCCTTGGGAGCCCCATCCATCACACTGCCCAACCAGAATTTTGTTGGTTATGCCATCTTCAATGATCACCTTGGTTACCAAGCCCAAGTATGGCGTTGGTATCCATGCTCAAAAAGTTTTGGGGATCCAAACGCCTTTAACGCCTCATGTAGGAATGACCACTGTCTGAATTTTAACCAGATATAATCCTCCAATGATTAATCGTTATTTGGGATGAAATGGCCAATCCTGGCGGAATAGCTTATTGACTGATTTTCATATGATTTGATATAATTGCTGTTTATTTGCTCACCAATTTAGGTTGAGCCAAAATTAGTATTCCGCCAAGTTTGGTATTAGGTTCAAGTGGGGCCAATCAGTGGCCCCAAATCAGTATAAGGATCACTAGTGACTAAAAGCCGAGGATGATCCAATTAGTATCAGTCAACGGAATCAGTGATTTGATGCCAACTGCCATTCATGGACCGTTGTGGGATTTCCAGTGTAAAGCCAAAGTATTTGCTTCATTTGTTCACTGCATATACTGAAAATCTGAGGTTGGCGGATCTGACAATTAAGAGTTCAAGGTGACTGAAGTTGTTTCTGGTGCCTCATTTATTATAATCAATTAATTAAGATTAGATGAGAATAGATGTTGGTGAGATGCTGAGATATTATGAGTCAAGCAAGCAACCAATGTTGTTTCCAGCGCATTATTATTAACTTGAAGATCAAATCAAAATTTGACATTTATTTAGAATAATTATTCATATGGCTCACTGGCGACTTAAGGCCAGGGATAAGGATAAGCCTAAACTAATTTGGACATTGGGAAGGATGGAGCAAGAGGGTCGACTCCAAGGAAAAGAATAGTGTATTAGAAGAATAAGAAGAGTAGTTGGCTGGAAGAACCAGCAGAAGAGCCAATAGGCCAGCGGTGAGCACAGTAGCCCTTTTGTAAATAGTATAAATACCTGGCGCTTCCCTTCAATAAATATCTCCCTTTGCCTAATCTACCTTTTGTCATAAGTTTATAATTAATTTTGTTGGTTAGGGATTAGGCTGGGGGATTCCCAAATGGCACGGGTGACATACCAAGGGGTTAACCAGCGCTGCTAGCCCCATTGCCTAAAGCAAAATGGCAAGGGCTGACCAGTCTTCATACTGGTTAGCCTGCCAGCTAGCAGAGCCCATAGTTGATTTTCTGACATTGGTGCTCACTACAGGGGACTCTGCTGGTTGGTGCTTAAGTATTTGATAGGTTAGTGAAGAGGTGGCAGTGATGCGCCACTGTGGTTTGGTTCCAGCAGTTAGTGGTGGCAGGGAGGGGCAAGCCCTGGACGCCCACCACACATGCTGAGGTTGTAAGTAGGAGGATTACCATCTGGTTACTTGGGGGGAAATGTCAGAATTTTAAACAGATGTAATCCTCCAATGATTAATTGTTATTTGGGATGAAATGGCCAATCCCAGCGGAATGGCTTATTGACCAAATTTTGTATGATTGATATGATTGCTGTTTATTTGCTCTACAATTTGGGTTGAGCTGAAATTAGTATTCTGCTGAGTTTGGTATTAGGTTCAAGTGGGGCCAATTGGTGGCCCCAAATCAGTATAAGGGCCACTGGTGACTAAAAGCTGAGGATAATCTAATTAGTATCATTCAACGGAATTAGTGATTCGATGCCAACTGCCATTCATGGACTGTTGTGGGATTTCCAGTGGAAAGCTGATGTATTTGCTTCATTTGTTCACTGCCTATACTGATAATCTGAGGTCAGCAGATCCAACAATTATGAGTTCGAGGTGGCCAAAGTTGTTTCTGGTGCCTCATTTATTATAATCAATTAATTAAGATAAGACAAGAATAGATGTTGGCGAGATGCCAAGATATTCTGAGTCAAGCAAGCAACCAAAGTTGTTTTCAGCGCATTATTATTAACTTGAAGGTCAAATCCAAATTTGACATTTATTTAGAATAATTATTTATATGGCTCACTGGCGACTTAAGGCCAAGGATAAGCCTAAACTAATTCAGACATTGGGAAGGATGGAGTGAGAGGGTCGATGCCAGGGAAGAGAATATTGTATTAGAAGAATAAGAAGAATAGTTTGCTGGAAGAACCAGTGGAAGAGCCTATAGGTCGGCGGTGGGCGCAGTAACCCTTTTGTAAATAGTATAAATACCTGGCACTTCCCTTTCAATAAATATCTCCCTTTGTCTAATCTACCTTTTGTCATAAGTTTATAAAATATTTCGTTGATTAGGGATTAGGCTGGGGGATCCCCAAATGGCACAGGTGACATGACAAGGGGTTAGCCGGCACTGCTAGCCCCATCGCCTAAAGCAAAACGGCAAGGGCTGACCAGTCTTCATACTGGTTAGACTGCCAACTAGCAGAGCCCATAGTTGATTTTCCAAACCACGCTACTCATTTATATGCCTTTTCCATGTCAAGGAACATAAGATACCCCTGCTCAATTCCCTTTACATCCTGGAGTATGTTTTAGACTGCACCAATGCTGTCTCATATACTCCAGCCTTTGACAAATCTATTCTGGGCCTTATGGAGCATGTGCAGTGCCGTTGCCATCAGCTGATTAGATAGTATGCATGTGAGCAGCTTATAATTGGAATTTGATAGTGCAAATGGGCGACAGTTTAGAAGTTGACATTGGAGTCCCTTTTTATACCAGAGTACAATTTGGGTCTCTTGGCCCACAAGGATTTACTGTCCATTTTGCAAACAGTGGTTAAAGAGAGCTTTGAGCTCCGGCGCAATGCAGTCACAGAATGTGCTGTATATTTCTGCACACATATTGTCAGGGCCTGGTGCTTTCATCCTTGGTGACTCCTTTAGCGCCACTTAACTTCATTGATAGAGATTTTGGCGGATAATTTGGTGACATCTTCCGGTGTACAGCCCCCCAGTGCCAGCCTGGCCAGGTCAATAAGGGTATTCATTGCCAATTCGTTCATTTCTCATTGTCAGAAAAGTTTGCCATAGAATTTTTTAATTTCACGCTTGATTGTCTCTGAGTCAGTTGATACTTCCCCTTCCTCTGTCTCCAAATCCCTTATCCTAGCCTTGGTTCAAATTTCCTTGAGGTGCGCCAGGCCCTCTTTGGTCATCTCCCCACTAGGCTCTGATATTGGTACATCGCATTGGTCCATCACTCTGAGTCTTGCTTCATCATTAGGGCCCAATACTTTTTGTGCATTGTTCAGTATTCACTCCACCAATCTTCACTGTCCCACCTGTTGAGCTTTAATGTCTCTAATTTAGACTTCAGCTGTTTTGCAGTGGCAGTTCACTTGTAGGTGGTCACTTTTTCAAACTTCATGCTATCATGCTTCATCTTTGCTTTGATCTGAGTCCATCATTCCAGAGGGTCTATCTATGGGTGGCTATCCAGATACATGACCAGTTGATCCAGTCCAGCGTTGATCTTTTGGCGCCATTAGCCATCCCTTAGTGTGGCTGGTGCTAACTACCATTCGCGATTCCTCAGGGGAATATCAAGATTGATATCCACATGAGTGACCATGTGGTCACTTTTGGTGTTTATAATGACCTCACTGTTGGACGTCATCAGCTTGAGATCTGATGACACTAGGATATAATCTAAGTATGATTGGGACTGTGGGGATCTGGCGGAGTCATATGACCATCACGTTAAGTTGGCTGGGTCATTGTCCTATTCATCAATCATTAGGCACATCCCCAATTTGACTAGGTATTCCAGCATCTCATTGGTTTTTGTTGGGATGTTCTCTAGTTAGGAACATATCCTGGCTCGCATTCATCCAACAATTAGGTCTCCTGCTATTACTATCATCACTTTGGATGGCACTTCCAATAAAAAATCCCAAAAATATAGTTTTTGTGGAGCTTTGGCGGAGCATAGACTGCCACCACTCATATGCTCTTGATGGTTTCCCTGTTTGTAGCCATTTCTATCAAGATCCTTCCAGTGTGAGTTTCCTCCACGAATTCCAGGTCTATTTTCTTGTCCATTGCGACGATCGCCACATGATCCATCCAGAGGGTTTGGTAGCCTATTTGGAAGGACCACAGGTGGTTTGTCAAGTCACAGTTTGAGCTCGGCACCATTTCCTTTTGGTTACCAGCTTGCATTTCTGAAATAAAAATTAAGTCAATATTATTATTAGTTTTTAAGTGGTGCATCTTTTTCCTCCTCATTTGTATGCTCGCCATCCCCCAAGCATTTGTGGTCGCAATCCTCATTTCCAGCTGCATGACCCATGGGTATTAGGATTAGCATTTTTTTGGTTATGGATCAAGTCGCATACTGAGGTTTGTTTGTTGGTGGAAGATGACGTCGAGGGTGGGTGGGTATTATTTCTTGGCATGCAGTTCTGGTTGTTTGGAACTTGGATTATATTAACGGGCATCCTAAGAACCAGGAATTCAGTCGCCATCCCCATCTCCTTATCAATGGATAATGGGGATGGTTTTATAATCAGCTCCAACTGCTCCTTGTCCGATTCTGGTGGAGTGGCAGATTCCCCCTCATTTGTCATTCAGATTCTCACCCCTTTTTTCGATTTGTCAGTTGCTCTCAATTTTTTAGTTGGTGTCCATCTGGCTAACTTTGCCAATTCCATCACATCAACTGATTTTTTGTCCATCTCCTCAGGTTGCTTTGCTGACAATTTTCAATTTGATTTTGCATTTGCTTTTGGCTTGTTGGGCTTTGATTTTGATTTATCAGCATCCTACGTCTGTCCCTTCTTGGGGGATTTCTTTGGGTTCGCCTTTTGCCATCTTTCCTCCACGCAGATCATCCATTCCACTTGAGATAGGTGTAGCTCCATTGGCTCTGGACATGTTCCTTCATCCATTATGTATAATTTGGGGTTTGGATATATGAGTGGCTCATCATCCACTTTGGGTCGCTTGGCTGCTTCTTGCTCCCATGCTTCCCTATGTGACAAGTCCAACTCTTTTTTTGGAGTTTCATGTCCATGACCTCCGTTAGGTTATGCAGGATCCATTCCTGATCTTTCAGTCAAAGGAAAGTCTTGGTTCTGACCTTGGTAACCCCACCAA
The DNA here is from genome assembly GCA_022478985.1 of Massospora cicadina. Taxonomy (NCBI): domain Eukaryota; kingdom Fungi; phylum Entomophthoromycota; class Entomophthoromycetes; order Entomophthorales; family Entomophthoraceae; genus Massospora; species Massospora cicadina. Next base: position 27,418 of record JAKSZP010019149.1, read on the forward strand.
CCAGGTCATATTCATACTCCCAAGTTTTTTGCCTTTGTGGTAATGGCATTGAGCCTTTGTGTGGCCAGTCTGGTAACAGAACTGGCACACTTATTTGGTGTCTTTTTGTTCAATGTACACTACCCTGTTTATGCCAGGCAGGTGGATGAATTGGGGCAGGGCTATTTTGTTCAGCTTCATCCAGGGTACCAGTTCATAGAGCACTTCCACTGTCTGGGGGCGGAGGCACTTTGTGATGTAATTGCCGCCAGCTTGCCAAAATTCTTGTGCTTCCCCATAGTACGATAATCTGGTCCAGATCACTTTGTGCACCCACTCCCTTTCATGATTGGTTGGGAAGTTTTGGAAAGTTACCCACCTTGCTGTTTGGTTGGCGTATCTGGTCGGCTCCATTCACAGATAAATTCCCTTGTATTTGATCCTAATCTCAAGGAGTTTCTTGCAGTTCAATTTGCCTGGGATTACAATATTGATATACCTTCATTCGGGTACCCAGTGATGGTCAAAGTCCCCTCCTGTTAGGACTTTGTCAAGATCCTGATAAATTGACATTATCAAGTTGGACCACTCCTCCTCCTAAACTAGCTGCAGGTGGATTTGGATACCATCCTTTAGGTAAGATTTCAGCGCTTGGTGGTCCATAAAGCCTCTGCTGATTAAATGGCAGATATATTTGATGTGGCTTCCCACTCCATTCCAGGCGTTGTTATTAGTATGTGCTGCCGCTGCGCTTTAGGACTTGGTTTTTGCGCTTGTTTTGTGAACATTGGTGAGGGTCTTCCCCTTCAAAATCCAGCTTACCAATTCATCAAGACTGAATCCCTAATTGAGAAATGCTTCAATTTGATGAATGCTGATACCTCATCAGCTGATGCCCTTAGCCATTTGCACTCCAATCTTGAGATTTTACTAAAAAAAGGCATCCATTGGTGAGAAATCCAGTTGGTACCACTTGAGGGCGGATTCTGGGCCGCACGTTGGGTGTAGGTTTTTTGAAGGACCTCTAGCATAACCAAACTACGCTGGCACCAGTCCCTTACCATGACACTATTCCAGCCCCCATCTATAAATATCTGTGCCATGGCTGCTAGAACTCCCACCTTTATCCATTGGAATGCTTTGGAGGGGGTGAATCATTCAGCGGTATATGGGGCAGCTAGCATCAGTTCCAGGAAAGATTGCTTCCAATCCAGGATGGTTTTGATGCAGATCCCTGCTTTGAGCCATTCTTGGCCCAGGTCCAGGGTCATGACCACTTTCATTGCCGTTGTCACCTGTGGTGAAATATCATGTTCAATCCACAGTTGGGCTGACTCTGGGGTGAATCTTACTGCGTCCCAGTCTGCAGCTTCAGCGATTGTTGCAACATTGTGCCATATTTTCCACTTTTTGATAGGGAAGGGTCAGTCTCAAAAGGGTTTTGTGAATCAGTTTTGTTGCCCCCGGATCCGCCCATTCGCGCACTAGGCCCATACTGACTCCTTCTTGGAACCAGTATTTCATATCCATCAGTGTGAATCCATTGATGGACCAGTTAATGGCCTCTTCCAGTGACCAATCCTGGAAAGGTCCCCACTCCACCGCTTTTTCCTTCGTCCAGCCCACTTTCATCAGGTCTGATGCAGTGGCTGGTGGGATTTGGGTGTACAACCAATGTAGGGCCTTGGTGGCTTTTAACCTGTCCATGATCCACGATAGTGCCTCCTCTGGGGAGAATGTGGTATTATAACATTCCAGTGCTGTGTCTACTGGAATGGTATGTTGGGCCCATTTGAGGGTGGTCAAGATGTTCAGGAATCGTTTTGCATATTTGGCTAATTCTGTTGGGTTGAGGCCCAAGTTCCTGATGGCTTGAGCAGATCGCGCTATTATACCAGCCTTGTTATATTCCATCACTTTTAAAAGGTCGATGCAAGCATCCATCCAGGCCTTTGCATCCACCGGTTTTTAAATCTTCACAAATTGCAGCTTCAATCACCTTTTTCTCCACAGGGATTTTCATCCATTCCAGGGTGTCTTTGGTCCAAACCCAAAACGCCTTGAAGAGTACTGCCATGTTGATCAAGATTTAGGTATTGAGCCAGAGTTTGGCTGCTCTGGAAGAAAATTTGTGGTCCCACCAAATAACTGCGATGGAAGGTTTGATGTTTTTGGAGACCCATTGAGTCGCCATTGAGTATGGGAACTGGAAGGCCTACCATTGTTTGATTTCACAGGTAGACATGCCATGATGCATTAACATGCCTGTCTGAACTGAGGTATATTTCACCAGGTCCCTGGCCGCCAACTTGACCACTGTCAGGGTTTCAGCCCCTTCTGGTAGCATTTTTAATTTTTTAGCTGAAATTTCTCAAGTGTCCAATACTTAAGATTTGGTCCCTTATATGGCTTTGCCCCCATCGGGGTTGGTCCCCAATGATTTGTACTAATTTTGGTGACTGATTTTGTGCTATTATAGCTCCCTCCATCAACTTGAAATTGTTGGGGATTGTCCCCAATGGCCCATTTGGATTTGGCAATAAATTCTTGGTTGAGCTAGCCCCTGCATTCAACTTGAATTTGTTGGGGATTGCACCCAATGGTGCATTGGGGATCATGTCTGATGATTTCTCAAGTTGCTGAATCAATTTTGGTTAGGGACCATTCTCCCCCCCAACTGGGCTTTGTCAGAACTAGTTCCCAACTCCTCCTTCAAGCAAATACTTGAGTGTCTTCAGTAAGTTTCTCCATATCAGAAGTGAACTTTTTTGTCATTGCCATTTTGGTTTGGGCAGCTGATTTTTGTAGATCAAATCTGAGTCAGTTTCAGATCCCACCAATACTTTGTCCAGATTTTTTGGGTTTTCCGATAAAATTGTTTTATCATGCGAGGCCCCAATCCTTTCCACTTACTGAGGTTTAGTGGGGAATATCCCTGACACCGCTGTTCTTGGCATCACTCCTCATTCCCTGACAGTTGCTCCTATCTGCTAATTTTTGGCAGACACCAATCCTGGGGATTTGGTTTTGTTGTCTGAGCTTATTGCAAGGGTTTTTTATGACCCTTAGTTGAGTTTGAGCATTTACTTGTTATTTTTTCTGCCAAATTGTTATTTGGAATGTATTCATTATTCAGGCCATCTCCATTATTAATCATATGGGGGCCTTGGTCGGCAGAAATTTGTGCTGCTGGTTTGTTACCTGGCGTAGACTCATCATTCTGGCCTCCTCCATTATTAATCACATGGGGCCTTGGTCAGCTGGAAGTTGTCCAGACGGTTCATCCATCTTGACATAATTCTTAATTAAATAGTAATATGCGCTAGAAAGATGTCCATTTTTATGTGCTTCGCACCTATGGGTGGAGGTACTAACTTATGCTGAGGGGTTTTGGCCATGGTGTACTGCTCTATATGTGTGGTACTCACCAGAAGGCATATATTCTCTCTATACTTGGTCTAGTCAATTTTGAATAAAAAATGATTTTTTCTCTGTTCCTGGACATGGTGGACAAACTGTCAAAATGAGTCTTGCCTGTGTGGTACAAACATATAACTACGCTTTATGATGGTCATCTTTTCCCTGATATTTCTCATAAAAGAAGCCACACAACTCAACTTATCTCACGGGCATACCTGTGTCCTCTCCTGACCTGATTTTATCATACCAACTTTTTTCAAGCCCTGACTATGGAAGAGATAAGCGTAGTGCATGAGACCCTCTTGCAGATGAGATTCTAGACCCAAATAACCATAGCCTCAGGATGAACCACTGAGGCATCTCTCCAGATTGCACAAGTGGTGGACGCCCTGACCACAAACTTGTTGGCCTGATTTAGGGAGCTATTGTTATTGCAAGCAGCTATTTTGCACTACTTGGATAAATGCCTCTGTTGTGAAAGCTACCCTCAGTATAATGACATAATTCTTTGCCCTCTGGAAGTAATCCTGCCATCATAAAGATACTTCAAGTTTTAGATATAAAATTTGAGATGAGGGTAAGGGAAATTAAACCCCTTATTTACATGACATTGGCCTTAAAATTTACCAGACAGCCAGATGTTACGTGCAATGATTTGATAACCTGAGAGAAAGGTTTACAGTATGATGACACCAATGATGCCAAAGAAACTATGAAAAATGACACCTTTTTTATACCTTTGGGGGTTCAAAAGAACTTACAATCAGCTGATGATAGAGAAATGACCTAAGCAATTAAACTAAGTTAACTCAATGGAATCAATTAAATCTTTCATATACATAAAATCCAAAAAGGCAACCAATAAATATTGAGAAGCTATAAAACCCTGAAGATAGGTGTATTGGAGTAGCGCCATCATCTGAATCTTGACCCAAGCAGCATATTACCAAATTAGGTAATGAAGCAATAACCAGAAGTGGTACTAACACCCCAGACCAAGAAGTGGGAATTTAGCAAGGGGCCAATAAACATCCTGGCTCAGTGATGTTTACTACAAGACTGAGTAAAATATTGAATTAATGAATCTTATGGGTGCCACCACCAAGTCAGAAAAGATGAAGAGACTTACAAGAGGTTTGTAAAGACCCTAAGGTATTGCCATACCAGCTCCCAATTATTATCAATGTACATATATTTCAACCTTAAATTCAAACAGGAGGTATAAAAAAATTCAATCTTACTTACTGGAGATTCTTTAATCATAAAATCATAAGTTAACCTTTTTTCCACCTAAATTTGGTTTAAAATGAGGAGACTTCCAGTAACCATTCTGAGATTTAAAGAAGAAAACATATTTAAGAAGACACTTTTGTTGCTGATAACGCCAAAAAAAGAGGTTGTTTGAGGTTTCTGTTGAGTCTTTTGTTAGTACAATATACTGAAGATATTTATAAGAGTGTCAAAAGATAAATCCAGAAGGGCATTAACACAGTTCCATTGAGCCAACAATTCTACATCAGTTAGCATCATAATAAGATCTACTCAGTGTGTATGATTATGTGCTTTCAGAAGGTCGCCTGGTGTCTAATCTGTGTGGAACAAAACCCCTCCACAGAAAGTTGGCTAACCAATTTAAGCAAGAAAGGGAAGATGAGCTGACTTCCTCCAACTGGTCAAGAGAGCGGCCACACCAAGTGACTCCCAAGACACAGCTTGGTCTTTTCTCTTGGCCAAACTCAGAGGAAAAGACTTTCATTGAATATGCCCATGTCTTACACCCTTTGGCCAAAGTGTCTAAGTCACCTCTTCCAGGTTACATGGATGTTCTGACAAAACGTCCGTCCTGACATCATAGCCATGATGATTGCCACTTGCTTAGGGGAGACTCTTATAGAAAAAGTTTTGGTCACAACCCAAGTCAAGGGACATCTGGTTTTAGTGCAGAAAAAGTTGCACTCCACCATCCAATATGAGAAGTTCTATGGGGCGCCAATTGGAGCCAGAGCCAGTTTTCATCCCAGCGCAAGAACCTCAACAAGGACAAGGAATGACCTATGCATCCCAAGAAGCGGATACATCTCACTAGGATTTCTTAAGCAGTACCCCAGTCCTGCCTTCATCTTAAACCCAACCATATATACATATCTAATATCAATAAATAAACGCCTTGCTTACCTTTATGTGCCTTTCTCATTATGTCCTAAGGGAAAAAAAGGAGAGTTGAAGGCAAACTCTGGGCCTTAATAGACACTGAAGCATAGGAAAACTATCTGGATGAAGAGTTGGAGTGGAGAATGAGGCTGGAGATGAACCAAAAGTGAAACATTGTGTTATCAGACACCTCTTCAATCCATGGCATTCTGAGAGGTCAAACTAAGGGTATCTTTATGACAAGGCCCACAGGTTTTTAAAACATAAATTTTGATCAAAAACTGCCCCCCTATAATCCTGAGTATCAGGTGGTGGCACAATTACTCCCTTCAGTTTAACCTGGAGGAACAGCTGGTCATGTTACACCCAAAGGATCATCCCTGGTGGCCTTGTAAATCTTTAACACTAGTAGGGGAAGGTCTAGGTGAATGCTATACACCTCTCAGAACCTGCATCTGATGTCCCAGAGAATATTAACTCTCACGCCCACCTTTTTAAAATAACAACGCTTCCAACATCTTAACAGATGTACCATTCCCCTTTTTTCAGGTTCAAAGATTATGCAAAATTCCTGAATGGATGCCAGTTTGTCCCCTGAACCCAAAGTGAAGGGGGCCTTGAACACTTATGTTAAAGAAATACTAGAAAAAGGGATGATAATACTATTCAAGTACT